>JAWQUT010000034.1:3126819-3140898 GCA_033807755.1 Ellobium chinense
GGGGGGGGGGGGGGGGGTAGGGAAGAGAGTATTTGTGATTAACATTGCTAGCAAATATTCCCTACGGGCTGTTTATCATTAAATCTTGCTAGAATATTTTTGTGATGTTTCCTGTTAATATAAGCCTGAATTTTCGCTGCATAAACTTTAACCTGTAAGACCTAGACAAAAATTTAGAAAACGCCAAGGAGGTTCACCTGTTGAAATTCTTTGTAGAAGACGCTTCCTAATGCAATTAGTGTAATCTTGTTTGCTTCTCCTCAGTTCTTCTCACACAAATTGTGTTGATTACTTTTTCTTCTTCCTCACTCTAAAACATTGTGTTTATTCAGGCTTCCAGCTTTTGCTGCGCTAGTTCATGTTCATATTTCGTTCTTTCTTTTTTTCTTCCTCCTTGCTTTTGTCCTTCCTGCAACTAGTCTATAACAGAACCTGCACACTGCATATCTACTATTACCACTACTACAGCATTTACTACAACAACCATTACTGCTACTACCACTACTGATGCTACTACTACTACTACTATTACTACTACTACTACTACTACTATTACTACTACCACTATTACTACTACTACTACTACTATTACTACTACCACTATTATTACTACTACTACTACTACTACTATTACTACTACCACTGTTACTACTACTACTACTACTAAAATCATTACTACTACTACTACTACTATTACTACTATGACTACTACTACTACTATCATTACTACAACTACTACTACTATTACTACAACTATGACTACTATTACTACTACTACTACTTCTATTACTACACTACTATTACTACTATTACTACTATTACTACTACTACTATACTTCTACTATTACTATCATTACTGGTTCGTCAACTATGACTGTTATTACTACTACCAGTTCTATAGTACTACTACCACTACTACATGCCATACTTCACAACTACAGCAACTACTGTAAGTACATTCTACTACTCCTACAACCACTGTTTCCCCGAACACTTACTTGTGTCTAACTGTACTCCATATTACTGCCTCTGCCGTTTGAGTACAGTCGCCGCCTCTGCTAGTCTAGGTGCTGTCTCCACAGTTTACTCTTTTTGTTAACACAGTGACTAATACCATTTGTATTCATTTCTATTCTATATCTGTAGTGAGTTTCAGACGTGATTTCCCAAACTCGAGTTGTCCATGATGGTGAACATATCCGGCACAGGAGACATTCTCAAGTATTCCTTCCACGGCCCTGAGGAAGATGAACTTCTCTACCTGTATAGCTATTTGTACGGACAGATGGCGGGGAGTCCAGAAAAGTGAGTGAATTTTGAACTTTGATTGAACACCTGATCATGGCGCTCTAGCCTGTAATGATAATATACGGCGATTCCGGTTAATTGAAATGTCATGAGAGCACGGAGAGTGGTGCAATTAAGTATCGTATGAGATTAATCTGTACTGCTTTTGTTTTGTTGTCTGCTTCTGAATTTGCCCGATTAGCCCAGAACTAGTAGTGGAAATATGAGAAGTGAATTGCAAGGTGATGGCCCATCACTTTGTGGAAGTGAAGAATCAAAAGGCCGAGGCATTTAAGAAACATTAAAGGGGATTTGGGTTTTAGAAAAGACGCAAAAATTTAGGAGGAAAATGACACAAGTGTAAACATATTATGCCGGTCACCTCCGGGCAATAGATAAATTCTGGAGCTATTCCAGACTTTTTTTTTTTTTAACTGTTCTTCATGGTAAGTCCCAATTATTTCATGAGTGAAACTTGACTGATGTGACTGGGCGCGCATGCGTGAGCGGAACCAGATGTTGCCTTCGAGTTCTGGCACTATAGCGCCTGGCTGCCCTCTAGCACTAGACATTGTGTATGAGATGGACTGATGTCTACGGAATGTCTATAGTGTCTATTAACGTACCAGAAATCTTGCATGGTTTTAGTCTCTGGCAAAGAGACATTGATGGTTTGACTGCGGTATTGTGGTATAATAGATTCAGAATCAGTATCTGTCCCACAGTGCACCCGGTTATGCACACGGGTATTCGAATTGAACTTGAAATTATGTTTCCATTTGAGGAACTTGATGAAATATCTGAGGATTTGCGCTTTAACGACGGGATCTCTTCAGAATGTAAGAATTATACCAGTGCATTGGTGCTGAGTGCACCGTTAGCTGCGTTCAACATGTAGACTTAATGTAATTCTTACTCTGGTAAAATATCCCATTGCAAATGTGCAAGATCTCAATTTTCAGCATCAGAGGCCGTATGTATACAAATGCTTTCATAGTTTGTGCGCAGACAGTAACTTCGAGAATTATCACTGATGTTTACGTGATTGATTCTCCGTGGTCACCGTCAGCATTCTGAGTTAGGCAGCACTGTACATACGGCGTACATCTAAATTTAGTTCAGGCGGACAGGTATTTTACTTTTATCTTGTATTGAAATTTCCCTTACCAAACCGCGCTGTCTATACAATGGATAATTAGCTAAAATTTGTTGGAGTTACTATCGGAATGCTAGTGATTAGAACTTGAAGGAAACAAAATAAAAACGGCACTTACACACCCTCCTAGGAAGTTGCAGAGGTTAGGCAGCCGACCTGCTGTTAGGTTTTCTGATTGTTTTGAGGGAAGAAGGGATGGGAGATGGACATTGAGATGGTGTTTGTAAGAGGGTTATAGCTCGAATATGAGACCGTGAATCCTTATTTTTATTACAACTGAACCCACCACTTCGTCCCTCAGTTTCTTGATAAAATTACTTACTCATTACAATGTACTATTTCGTAGTCCAATATATGAGAACGCGCGCAATAAAGATGGGATCGCTTACTATCGTTTTATCGTAAGAATAAAATCAACTCTGTATGTTGCGCGTACTAAGGGTACATTCAGCACCAGTGCACCAACGTAATTCTTATGAAGTTAAGAGATTCCATCGTTAGAGCACAAGCTCTCAACTGTTACTATCATTATGGAGTGAGAAAGACAGAAGCGACAGAGTGGGGCAAGAGGTTAGGGTGAGCCATTGTGGCGAATGAGTGGTTTTTACTGTGACCATGCCGGTGAACTCTTCTGTACGTCACGTTACTGGACGCCTGTGGGCATATGCATAATGCATGTGTTAGTTAACGTATTGCGTTAACAGCCGTGAACACTGCTAATGTTATGGAGTTTCCCGTGGTTACCGTGGTGCGTTAATTGACGTGAGGATTATTCATACGGCTGCTGGATTTGTGTGAAGAGTGTTATTTGAGAGAGTAAAATTATTGTTATTGTTGCGCACTAACGATGATATCTCTTACCATCAAAAGAATTACATTAGTGCATCGGTGCTGAATGCACCCTTAGTGGTGTTGAAACTGTTCAGTTACTGACATTGACAGGATTCTAAGAGATCCTATCGTTAATGTGCAAGTTCACAAACGCTTTTGTTCTGCTGTGATCTCATACTACTGGCACTAGACTATTATATGTTATCATATTACCGTGTGTATGTTCCTGTAACGAAACCACTTTTACGTCACATAGATAACAAAGTTCTCTTATCTAATTGTATTGTTTTCATCCTGTTCTTCTTTCCATCAGACACGAGGAGGCTCAGCGGATCCTTGACGTCGCCCATGACATCAGTAACATCTACATCTGGATTCTGTTCGCCATCGGCGTCCCCGCGAACATCCTAGCCATAGCAACAGTTCTCACCATGCCCAAAGTCACTCCTGCCACCTTCCTAGTGACCCTGCTCGCCGCCCTTGACTGTACAGCCTTGGTGGCCAAACTGACGGGTCACCAGATTGTGCGGCACGAGCTGTACCGTGGAACTGTGGGATGCAAACTTCAGTTCCTCTTGATCTACATAGTCACCATGGCCAACTGGGTCCTAATCTTCATCTGCTTCGACAGATTTCTCTCTGTCTGCTTTCCCGCCAAGAAATCCACCATTCTCACTGGCAAGAGAGTCTACATCGGTGTGGCTGTCGTTGGGCTTGTTCTTCTGATCGTCTTTGCCAGCATTACAGGTGTGATGCGAGGGGCGGCTGGCGACGGGTACAAGTGTGGGGTCTACAATGAGTACCTCTGGTTTTGGACTCACGCCTGGTACTGGATCAACGCTACTTTACTCCTGTTCATACCTTTCCTCTTCATCTTCCCCATGACGGTGTGGATGGTGGGCACAAGATACGCCACTGTCAAACGCAGGAACCCAGCCTCGCTGAAGAAAGAACCTGAAAACGAAAGAGAACAAGCTTCCCCGACGGATCAACCAATCGCTGTAGTCGAAGAACGACCGGAAGAAGAGAACTGTTTCACAATTATGATCGTTTTGACCGCAGGGGTTTTCTTGATTCTCTCCCTTCCTGCCTGCATCTATTACTTGTCCTACTCCACCAATACTGACCCGGTGGCCAAGGCTGGTTGGGCGCTTTTTGAACAACTTCAACATCTCCTGATCGACTCTACACACGTCGTCAACTTCTTCCTTTACTTCATCTCGGCCAAAATGTTCAGAGACCAACTCATTCGGCTGCTGTTCTGCGAAAAGTGTCGGGAAACGACCTTCACCCCTGCGACACAAGAGGCCACCAACAATGCTTGACTTTTTCCTTGCCATCTGTAGATGAAGTTTATCGATGTGAAGCCACTGTATTCGCTGTAGGCTCGACACGGAAATCGTGACATAAGGAGACATCTTTTCCCTCTTTTGATGACATGAAAGCCGTGCCTTGACGCGCCGGGAGGTTGAGCTTCCTCTGATGTACGTGAGAATAAGAAGACATGAACTGTCCTCGCACACGTGACCTGCTATATCCGAATATGGTGGATTAATTATCTTAATTATTTTTAGTGGTGCAGTAGACAACCCAAATCACAGTGACAGATTCAGGAAACCCACCACACTTTATCAAACTATTTCACAGTTCATATTTGTTTTTTTTCTTTAAAGATTTTGTGAAGAATGTACGAAATTTTTCCAGGAAGTCAATAACCCCTGTGCAAACTATATTATAAAGGCTACGTTTAAGATAGCCATTCTGAAGTGAATTTCACCGAACGTGATGTCCGCTGAACGTTGATTTAACCATTGATCAGAGGTTAACGCGCTTAAAATGGACCATTAACTTAATTCTTAGTACTCGTGTGTTGGGGAAAAAGACGGTTGGTTGGATCGGATGTTTGGGCCAGACAGCTTGGATTTGTAGCACACAGCCTCGCTTCACATTTATTGTAAATAAGGTTTCCTATTATCCGTTATGGTACTGCTTTAAACCTTTTGATACCTATACTGTCGTGCGCATATAATATATAACTGTATATATTTGTAAACTGTGCATGCGCCATTGTTTCTGTATGAAGCACTGAATACAACTACCATAATGAATGGTTGTAACATATGTCAGTGTTGTCATTGCCGACTTCTTTCATCGTCGATGTTGTATTGTTGTTTAGTTGATTATTGTTGGTGTTGTTGTTGTTGTTACTGTTTTCTCTTGTAGTTGTTGTTGTTTTTGTTATTGTTGCTGTTATTGTTGTTGTTCTTCCACTTCCTCTTCTTGTTTTTGTTGAAGTAGTTGTTGGTAGTACTACGGTTATTGTTGTTATTGTTGATGATACTATTGCTGTTGATATTGCTTTTGTTGTTTTTGTTTTTGTTTTTGTTGTTGTTGTTGTTGTTGTTGTTGTTGTTGTTGATGATGATGATGATGATGATGATGATGATGATAATAATGATCATATTATTATTGTTGTTGATGATAATGATGATGATGATAATGTTGTTGTTGTTGTTGTTGTTGTTGTTGTTGTTGTTGTTGTTGTTGTTGCAGGTCAGTAGTAAAGGTTGTAGTTCTTACATGTCTTGAGTATCTTGAGATGGGTCATCACCACAGTGGTATTCTGACGTGTGAAATGGTGCTGCAGTTTCTGTGGTGATGGTAGTGAAGATAGTGGTCGGGATGGGGACTGGGACAATCCGGCATTACATCACCATAGCTGGTGGTAAAGGTGATAATGATGGTAGTTGTGAGGATGATGGTGATAGTGATGATAATGTTGTGGTGGTTGTGCAGATGATGGTGATAGAAATGGTGGTAGTAGTGATGACAGGGAGGGTGAAGGAGCTGGTGATGCCGTTGGTGGTAGGAGTGACAGTGAAGACAAGGTGACAGTGAAGACAAGGTGACAGTGAAGACAAGGTGACAGTAAAGACAAGGTGACAGTGAAGACAAGGTGACAGTGAAGACAAGGTGACAGTGAAGACAAGGTGACAGTGAAGACAAGGTGACTACTGTACGAGGAAACCACAATGAACACAATATGATGAGAACAATAACGAGGTGTCTTTATCTTCCGTCACGTTAGACAATTTTATTACGAATATCAAAGCACAGTTATCAAGGAAGCACAGAATCTAAACATGATACATTCATACCCAATGTTTACCTCAACAGCAACATCAATTTCTAAACATATAATACTATAAATGTAATGTAAATGGCATGGCAAAATATAGACATAATAAATGTATGCAGTATAATATATACAATGTACTGAAATAATCCCAAGTCACATTTCTTCTGATATATCATTCCTGATGATTCACAAAACATTCATCAGGTCTGTCCAACCTACGCGAGACAGAGATTGAAGATTTGACTCAATGGAGACCAGCTGATCAACGAACTACATGGGACCGGTGACAACATCCGGTGCACCGCCATTTTTTGAGACCTAGACTAGACTGAGCTATCAGTTTGGTGAAACTTCGAAAGAAGAGGAAGAGATCAAAAAGAAGAGAAATAATAATAATTAGGAGTAGAAGATCTCGGAAATATATTTTAGGTTATATGGAAGCTCCAGGGAAATGTGAATACAGCACTAACCAACCAACATAGATTTTCACGTTCCTCATTTGCATTTATGTGAAAACCAACATCCATATACCAGATAATGGCATTTGCAACATGTGCTGAAGAAGGGCTGTAGCACTCCTAACCACGCTACCATTTTGAAAACCGCTTAACTGCATTTTCATCTAAAACATTATTTCCTTTCGAAGGAAAAAATAAGTTCACATGTATATATGGCCCATTTTTGTTCGCGCCTATGTTGCATTTAAACGGAGGCATTTTCTATCTGTCCTCTCATACTCCTCCTCCTCCTCCTCATCATCATCATCTTTCTTTTAAAATACTACCGTTACTGCCGCTACCACTACCACTGTCATTAATGTATTACTTTTCCACCAGTTATTACTTTTGTATACCATAGTTTCTGGTATTTCTACTGGTTAACTTTTACCTACTTTTACATCTGTCCACCCTATAACACCATCCACTAACAACAAACACATCTATCCATCAATCATTATTTGCAATTTCTTTTTGCACTGAGTCAATAATCTCTATAAAATAATACATGCAATATTATGTACAGTTCACAGTCATCAGGTCCAACAAATGAATACATCAAACAACACTTTGAGAGCTTGAAATGCAAATCCTGATATACACAATGAATACTGGAATTTGACCTCTCAGCTGGCCATTGACTAGGGAAAAATTAGAATAAAGCTCAGGAAAATATTTGAATTTCTTCAGTGAGGTTGACCTTTTCAAAGAATCGCCCATATGTTCTAGGAATATAACGCACTGTATTTATAGCTGATATTACACACTTCTCCTTTTTCTTTTCATTTTCATTTACTTCATTGGCTGAATAGCGAATTATTTTCATTTACTTCTTATATCTTTACCTGACGGCCATAGTAGTTCAGTACGTTCATGCCGTTCTCAAAGATTGAGTCTAGGGTACACAGGGGTCTCAGGGATAGAACAGTTTTCTCTGTTATAACCGAGGTGTCTAGGTCTCGTTGAAACCAAAGTTATTTTGTAGAGAAATCTAAGGAAGAGATAAAAGTGCAGAGGAAGGTCAGTGTACTCTTCCTTCAATAATAGTAAAAGGACAAGAAACAGGAATTTTAGATCTAGTTATTTAAAATGAGGTTCCGTTGTATCCAAGACTGTTATAAATGAGGTCCACAGTATCACACATTTTGAAGCACCCAGCGTTAAACAAATCAAAACAAGCAACAACAACAACAAGCAAACAATAATAAAAAAAAAAATAAGAGCTGTGTGAATTTCAACAGGAAGCTCGGTCAGCAGCAACAATGACATTTTCAGCAGTTTGTACACTCAGCGACATTGTGAAATACTGACAGCTGATCAACTTGGACACATACATGTCTATACATGTCTGTACAATGTGTAATGCGAATCCCATAATACACGATTACATATTTACATGTTTAGATGTCCAGATCAAGGGCCCCACTTTGATGATATGTAATGTCGTTTCAGCAATGATGAATAACAGTGAAACAGCCCCACCCTCAAACTTTACCTCATTCCTTGCTAACAAGAACCAGTAACATTGTTAACACAACAGATAAGTTAACTGTCGGCATCTGATTGGCTAACGCATGCGAACCCCACACGTGTTTTCACTCATTACAACCAATGAAAGTGTTGGTTCTACACCTAAGACTGGAGGTACTGAGGTAAGAGATCGCTTTGAGAAGCCGGATATGGCACTTTTATTAAAGGGCTGCAACTCTGTGAATCCTTCTAATCTGCATAAGAAAAATATTCTAGCATTACCGCCCTTAGATTCACTTTAAAGAAACTCATGGCTTCACAGGCCCGTCCCCTCATCCCCCCTTTCCTCCCTCCCACCAAAAAAAAAAAACCCTCAAAAAAACGGTGATATGATTAACATAATATACTTACATATAAAGACAATTGAAAAGAATGCAAATTCATGTCGTCAATACATGAATTATTAGAATAATTATAAATAGCCATGCAAAATAGGGCCGCCACTGATATCTTACCCCCAGGCTAAAGTTTGGAATAATTCCCCCCGCTGTCCCGCCACTCCTGCGCCTGATGCGCTTCCTTCCTTACCACCCAGAATTACCAAATCAGACGTTTAATGTCAAACATCGCAAACTGCATAATCTCATTTTAGTATTTGGGCGCTCCAGACTCTGTACAAGATCCATTCCCAACCGAATTGTTTGGGGGCTGCCTGGAGTTATATGTACGGCCCTGGTGCAAGAGTTATCATTCAAGAAACAGATGCGTCTTAGGAGGTTAACCACTGCCAGTCTATTCCCCCGAGGTAGCCTCTCATGTTGAGCTTTTTTTTTTTCCGTGCTGACGGTTACAGGCCTGTAATTGTACTTCCGCTTTGTGGTCCTACTAACTTAGGGGGTATAATTATTTCATCTCCCCTTTTCCCTCTTTTGGCATGCCCTGCTTCCAGTAATAAGGGCTCCAGGGGGGAAATTTTGATATCATGGGAATCTGTGTCCATTTTACTTTATTTTACCAGGCACTATTTAGCCCTGGGCTGGAACTGCCAGGTCAAGGGTGTGCTCAGGCGGAAGAGGAGGGGTTTGGCATTGACCAGTGAAAAATGTAGGCTCTGTTTACAAATAGCAACCAAGCTCAAAATTTCAATGGGCTTGCTAGGGTTGGGTAAGTCTTAAAATTTGGGCCACATAATGAGCTTCAATCTGGTATGGGTCTGGGTGAAAGCTAAAACTTTGGGTTCAGAGGGCAGCTCAAAATGTTAATATAGCCCATAGAGGAAAAAAGGGTCCAATCCTATTACAGGTCTGTAACCTGATTCTGAAAGCACTTCCGATGGGAGTTATTTCCCTTTATTAAAGAGAACAGTAATGGTTTCTGGCACCCATTAAAAGGATAAATCACCGAGGATGTAAAATCCTGTTAATCCGCTTATTATAAAATCCTTCATTTCTGGAGCTCTGCTAGCTAATTTTATGATGTAGAAAAATGTAAAAAGACCTGTGATCTAGATAAGGCGTCCATTTTAAACGTTTCATGTACAGTTTGAACCTTATTATTAATATAACGTGTGTGTATAAGCAAGCGGTCAAAACCAGCCTAATTTTTAAAAAAAAATGGGATCAGCTCAGGAGGAGGAGTGTGCGTCTTTGAAAGAGATAATTTTGGGTCGTTGACTGTCCTTTTTCTCTCCAATAAAATATATGGCAGTGGAAGTATCTTAACTCCATGGGAGAAAATTTCCGAAATCACATTAGAAACTGTAGACTAACATGCCCTCTGAGCGCATTGATATCAGCCGAAAGAAGAGACCGTCATTCGTTTCTCTCACTCGAGCAGGTGTGTGCCGAGCTATGTCGACCTTTGTATCACACATAGTAGATGGTCATTTGAGTGACCAGACTCGGGTCTCGCTGATATACTACAAAATACTGAACACCCTACATGAACATAATTACGACAGGTCAGAATGACACAGTGATGCAGTCGGCAGCCAGGCAGTAAGATGCGGAGTTGTTTTTTTTTTTTTGGTGATTGTACTATCAAACAGTCCTCCTTGGTACCAAACACATTATTTACTGTCAGATTTATTCTCTGACTTTGACTGTAATTCTCTAATCGTTTAATACTACTACCGAGGAAATTTTACAAAGGGCACAAAAAACGATCTTTATGTAAAGTCTGGGTAATGCTGCGTTTGAAACTGCAACCGTCTATCTTTAACGAACACGATGCTCTATCCATCTTCACAGGAAGTTGTTTCTTCAATATTGTGAACGAACATATTATCACAGTGGCAAGTCTCTGGCCTCCGATTGTTCGTTTAAAACCTTTCTGTTTAGAGTCGTTTCCCTTACTTCATCTGGTGTCTGCTACTAATGGGACATGCATTCAATGGTCTACTTTCATTTAAGGCCATAGTTTTTACCTAATTTTTTGTAGATAGATGATTCGAAAATTACATCAACTATATATATTTAAATAAAATTGTTTTTGAGCACTTTCTTTGTGCTGACAAAATCTCTGAGCAATTACTGGCCAATGTTATATTTGACGTAAATCCCTCACAATTTGGTCGGTGACAGAGGCTGGATGCTGTTCCGCCCCTGGGGGTATAGACTGGTAGGAGTGGTGGGACCCACACAGTGAGTGATACGACTAGAACTGCTTAGAGACGTGGAGTACGTGTTCTGATATTGGGTTTTGTACTTTTTTTTTCGACAAATTTTACAGGTGAGAAGTTTGAAGAGATGATCTCTGAAGCGTTTGGCCGTGAAGAAGTAGATGAAGAAGTTGAGGGCGTGCGTGGAGTCGACAAACAGACGCTGGACCTGCTCAAAGAACGCCCATCTGGCTCGGGCCACGCTCTCGTGACACTTGGCTTCAATGAACGCGGTGTCTTTCAGGTAGAAAGCGATGTAGTAAACGCACGAGGGAAGGGCGAAAACCAGGAAGAGCGTAGCAGCCAAAATCATCATAATGGTTATCGTTCTTTCCGTGCGCTCCGTTTCCGCCAGGAGGCGTGCGTTGTTCAGGTTGGCCCTTTCATTTCCGATTCCGCTTCCTCCTTCCTTCCGCATCAAACTACGCCGGTCACGGCGGGAGATACGCAGACCCCGGATGATGCCGGCTGTTAGTAAGAAGATACACAGGAACGGGATGAAGAGAAAGAGAGCAGCGTTGATGTAGTACCAATAGTTCTTCCAGAATTCGAAATAGTAAACGTCTTTTGTCCAGCATTTGCCCACCTTGGGTTCGTACACTCTCATGATGCCGAAAATTGGGGCGAAGATGAGAAGGTGGACCAAGATCATGGCGGCAGCACCCATGTAGCTTCTTCTCTTGGTGAACAAGTAAACCTTCTTGAGGGGGTAGCACACGGAGACAAACCGCTCGGCGCAGATTAGAATCAACATCCAGTTGGCCATGGTGGCTAAATAGGTGGATAAAAATTCAAACTTACAGCCGACGTCCCCGAGAGTGACTTTATGGTGCAGTAGCTGGTGGTAGGTGATTTTCACGATGAGAGTGGAGCCGTCGAAGAAAGCGAGGAGGGCCACAAAGAAAGTGGCTGGGCTGATGGCCTGCATGGTCAGGATGGTGATAATGGTCAAGATGTTTCCCGGGACACCAATGCCGAAGAGAACCCACAGGTAGATGTTGCTGATGCTGTCGGCTGCCGTACAGATGTCAGTGGCTTCTTTGAGTCTGTGGGAGAAATGAAGAGATGGGTATTAGCATTAACGATGGCGAACTCTGCGGGGTAAATGAAATTATGCATGCTCTTGTCTGATGATCTGTTTTTATTTGTAATGATCTCAAACCTAAAATAAAGAGTTTGCACTGCAGCAATTATTTGCATTGAAAACCGTTTTTTTTTTTTAAAAACTGATTCAGGCCCCCCTGAACTTGCCCTGTGGTTACACACGTCATTACTGTTAAGAACACCTGCACTGCATTGACTGCTTTAAGTGATATATTTTTAAAGTCATATTTTCTCCCTGTCAGAGGCCTAATGACTTCAGCTGTGATCTGCTTTAAGACTTTCGTCACTTCTCTGACCAGATCTTAGGTTAACCCTAAATGAAATCCTCACTATATCGGATCACGTATTGGAAAGAGAGAGGACTTGCCAATGAGCGAACCTTTATTCTTTGGAAATAACCCATCGTTTTAACTGCGATTTTATGTGGATGGTTCAAATGAAAATACAGAGAAAGATATATGTTTGCCCTGGCTAAATTAAAATAATATTTTATTCAGCTTTCATGCTCATCTCCATTTCTAGTCAGTCGGAATGGCTAACGAGAATTTCGACTTGAGTAATTTCGACTTGAGTGAAATCAATCGGTAATACCCGTGAAACATAAGAGGGAAAAAATGCGCGTTTGTAAACTTCGGTCAGCTGGAAATGTCTGAAACAGGACTTTGAATCAAAATGTTCAGCTTTGTCACTATGAAAATTTCGAATTGGTATTTGTTTCAGTTTCATTGTGTTAGCCAGATAAATTACATTATACCAATTAATTCAATCTCTTTATTAGGCATTTTTGCCAATCGTTTTCATAATGTATACATAATAAATATACATCAAATTAAAAGAAAAATCTAAAAAAGAAACGAAAAGAAAATTGAAAAGACAGAAAAGATGGAAAGAAAGAGGAAAAAACTTGAAGGGATAGAGACTAAATAATATAAGAAGGATATACATATATATACCAGACAGTCTTACAACACAGGATCAACGTGTGAAGCAGGCAGTTTCCAGTACAGCCATTTTCATGACTCACTTCCTCCCATAGCCATAACAGAGTTGAAAGGTTAAGAGAACTCTTAAATGCAGCCACTCTCTTTCTTTCTTTCTTTCTTTCTTTCTTTCTTTCTTTCTTTCTTTCTTTCTTTCCTTCTTTCTGTTTGTCTTTCCCTCTTCTCTCCTCTCTCTCCATCTCTCTCTCTCTCTCTCTTTCTTTCCGTCCCTCTTCTCTCCAGGCTATCTTTCTCTCTCTCTCGCTCTCTCTCTAGGTGTGCAGGGTTAGTGGTGAAATTTTAAAAAATACGTATGATGCCCCAATATTACAAACCTATCTCCATGTACAGGACTGACTGAGAGAGCGATTTATAGCGGTGTTTTCGGAGTGAGAATTGTGGGGGAGGGGGAGGGAGAGGCGGGAGGAGATAAGACTGTGCGTTTTAGCTAGTAACTCCCGGATGTTTGATCTGAGCTTAAGTGCGTGAGTACATGCTTGTTTATAAGTCTGCATTTCTGTGAATGTAGGCAATAGCCCGAGGCTGTTGTTTTAAGATAAGATAAGATAAGATAAGATAAGATAAGCTGGGTTTGACAGGCTGACCATCCCTTCCTCCTCCCACCTCCCTTGGTCTTCTTCCACCCACAGTCCCAACTTCTCCCACCCACAGTCCCAACTTCTTCCACCCACAGTCCCAACTTCTCCCACCCACAGTCCCAACTTCTCCCACCCACAGTCCCAACTTCTCCAACCCACAGTCCCAACTTCTCCCACCCACAGTCCCAACTTCTCCAACCCACAGTCCCAACTTCTCCAACCCACAGTCCCAACTTCTCCAACCCATAGTCCCAACTTCTCCCACCAATCTAACTTACCTCCAAAAATGCTGGGGTATGACAATTGTTGTTCCTGATCCCCTAAAAGATATGCAACCTCTGGCCCTCCTCCCCCACC
>JAWQUT010000034.1:3238311-3248368 GCA_033807755.1 Ellobium chinense
ACACACACACACACACACACACACACACACACACACACACACACACACACACACACACACACACACACACACGCACACAAGAATAAATGAGGCTATTGTGTGAGTGTGAGCCAGTATTCAGTAGACATTAATAATAGTTATCGATAGTGTCACAGACAGACAGACAGACAGACAGACAGACAGACAGACAGACAATAGCATTCAATATTTGTATATCTGAGGTCTGGAGCCAAAACAATCTGTGACCAGCCACTTTCAATGAGTTGGAAGTTTCATGTTTCTACTTTCGAGAACTTCGAGACACAGAGGTGATGTAGAACGAAACGTACTGCCATATATTTTTGAGTTTAGTCTATATCTTTGCCTGGAGCGTTTGGAACAAAATGTCAATCAGAAAACCCTCAAATCTTCAAACCATATGTTTTATGCCCAGGACTCAGGAGAACTAAAAGAGTTTCACCATCCCTACGTTTCTTTTTTCCCCTTCATTGTTTCGTCATGTAGTGAAAGTATGCAGTAGACGACTGTTAAAACGAAAAACGGTTAAACCGAAAGTACCGCTAAAACGACAGGAAACAAGAAGCTCCGTTTATTTTCCTCTATTTTGACTTCTCTATCTAAATCAAAACTCTGAACACAAGTATTTATTTGGTCCTGAGACGTTCCTTCCAACCGGTGTCTACTGTATATGGGATTTTGAAAGTTTCTGAAGAGGGAAACAGCTGAAAGGGGCAATAAATATAGCCCCCCCCCCCCCNCCAAAAAAAAAAACCCACAAAAACCAGGAAATAGGGCAGCCTTTTTCATCCCACACCTCCCGCCCACCAAAGCCACTCGTCTGCCCCTAAGTCAAGGGTCAACGTCGCGGGTCACTCGGCTCAATTCTTCAACTGGTCAAGCAGAACTAATAACAGGTCTCAATAGTCTCCGCCACTTCAAAAGGGAAAAGAAAGGAGGACAAAGTAAAGAAAGAAAGAAATGAAAAAAAAAAGGTCACGAAGAAAATACCAGGCAGGAGGAGAATCTATTCTGAAGATCGCTTCGTGACCGAGTTGCCCGCCCCCCTTTTGCAGTCTTTCGCAAGAATGAGTAACCAGCGAGGAGGTTCACTAACATGGACAGAGGCAGCAGTGCGCACTGGAAACGATTACAGGTGCGACTATTCTAAGGTGCGATTGATTCAGGACGGTCCAGTCAGTGACGCCATGGAGTGTGGAGTGACAGATAGACTAGGGCGGGGTCGACAATGAGGTGAGAGAGATTTTAGATTGGTTGTTGTTGTTGTTGTTGTTGTTGGTGGTGGTGTGGTCGTTAATACAACCGGTCAAAGATTTCACGTCTGTTCAATGAACTGAAGTAAAAAGTTCATGACAGGAGTTTAGCTGCGTTCAGTGTTGATATCAGTGGTAGTTGCAGAGATCGTGGTGGATGTTGAAGGTGTAGCAGTAGCCATAAGATATTTGTTCAAGTGATAACAGGCCTAACCGTGCTTTATTTGATAGCAGTGGACGAATCTCTTTTGAATTAAGTCACTGAAATGTTTCATACTCCGCCTGTTAAGTTCGAGTGTTGTATTGATGGATGATGGTTTAAACAGTCAAATATTTTCAAATAAAGATGGGGAATAGTGAGTTTTGTAGAGATGGAGATGATGATAATAAAGAAAAGAGTTAAAATTTCAAGCCAACATCAATGAAGGAAGTTACTCGTTATTTCTACTTCAACAGTAAGTGAATTGACTACCTAGACCTATCCATTGTAGATTCTAGCGTTTTTCTATGTTGCGCACTTTTTTATCTGGTCCAGTACATTTCGCATGCAAAATTGCGCACCGACGTGGCTAAAAGGTGCGTTCATTCCATACTGCGAGCGTTAACCGTAGGAAAACTTCATCTCAAAATATAGATGTTACTTTATCACCAGATTCCACTCATCTATTTAACACACACACACACACACACACACACACACACACACACACACACACACACACACATTTATGCACATAGTTAAAATTAGAAAAAGGGCCTGAGCACCATAGTTATACACTATATTCTACAATAGAAAGGTGGACACTCCCTTTAATAAATAACTACATAGTACAAGTCATGTTTTGTTATGTACGTGTTTTCATCACAGGTAAGTTGTGAAACGCGTTACAGTGATGCCTGACCTAGTCTATATTTCACCCACAACACGGATGTACAATGTTATCAACTATTTTTGGGTGGGTCAGCTAACGCAGTATTTCTGTTTCTACCCAGCTACATCGTTTATTGTTTCTATTCTCTGACTAACAAAACCACACCTCCAAGATCCGTCCGTCCAACCATACTGTCTACCAGGATATAAAGGAAAGGTGAATTTATTATTGCGTGCCTGTGGGCCGATCGCTATTTCTTATGACCCCGTAAGTGGGCAGTGTTGCGGTTAAACTTTTCAAACATTTACGGAACAATTTTCAGGAGTGGCCGGCGCGTTAAAGACCACTGGGAAAGCCAGAAGGACTAAACCCGCCCGCTTTTGTTGGATTATGGTAACGGAAACGACACGAGGGCAGTTATCGATTTCTTACTGGCAGCGTTTTGAAGTTTCTTGAAGACCGGTAGAGCTGTGAATGGAACCATTGACAAGTTGTGTGAGGTCAGCAGGTAAACATGTCGGCCGTGATAAAGGTTCAAAGTGAATGAAGTTAAACAGTAGGCTGAGAATATAGAGTTAAAACGTGTTGGTTGTGACCGGGGTATGGTGAAATTCTGGACTCATTAGTATAGATCTCTTGTGTGATACATCATTAGCATATTATAAGACAGTAGTGACACGTGTTGTTATGGCGCGTGGTGTGACAAAAACTTTCAATCATTAGAATACATCTCTTATGTTGTAAATCATCAGCTTATTATACTGGCTTGAAAAGTGTTGGTTGTGGCCGAGATATGGTGAAATTCTGGACTTTAACTTCATCTCTCGTGTTATACCTTATCATCATAATATAGTACAGTATTGAAACATGTTGATTGTAAAACTCTAAACTCCAGACTTACTGTGAGACAAGTAATCAGCATAAAAAAGATCAGTTGAAAACAGTTTTGTGCAATGAAACTTTAAAGTTGTGTAAGAAAATCACATGCTACGACAAGAACTCAGAGTTTGAGAACAAGATATCAGGTTTATTATCTTGAACCAAACTTGGTGGTAATTATTGGGAATCCTGTGTGGGTCACAGTGACCTGGAGATAGACATTTTAACAACCACGGGACTTAACTGTCATTTTGTGTTCTTACGTTCACGGAAAGTAATAATTTTTTTTACTTTTTTCGTTTTTACTTCCGTATACTCTTGCGAACACCAACTTTAACAGAGGCTGACAAAGACGTGAAGTAGAATGTTTAGTTAGAAAAAAAAAAGTTTGATGTTGCAATTTCATTGCGTGCTTACTTGATAGATATTTCATTTTAACTCTCTATATCAAATTGCCTTTCAACATTGGAATGTTTTGCACCCCGTATACTGATTGGTTTTTTGTTTTTTTTAGCTAAAATTTGTGCCTAAGTTTCGTGGTTCCTTATTTTTGTTTGTTTTATTCCGCGACTTGACAGGTTGTAATACAGAAGACCTCATTTGAAAAAAATAAATTGAAAAGAGAAACAGTTCTTGTAAAACGACTTGTGTAGATAGCAGAGAATGCGTCAGTTGGAATATTACCAGATGACATCCAGCCAACAAGGTAAGAAATGACAGTCCACATCTTGTATTGAATTTCGTTTTGTTTCATATTGTTGTGTGATGTCATCAACATTTGTGTGTGTGTGTTTGTGTGTGTGTGTGTGTGTGTGTATGTGTGTGTGTGTGTGTGTGTGTGTGTGTGTGTGTGTGTGTGNGTGTATGTGTGTGTGTGTGTGTGTGGTGGCCCTTTCCCAACTATTCTCATTCTTCTGTTCTTCATGTTTTATTTTTGCCGTTCTTCATCATTCCTGTTCTTTCTACTTCCCATCGTCGTGGTTCTAATGTTGTTATCCAAAACATGTAGCACATATTTTTCTCCATTGATCTCCAAAGACACATTCAGTAGTATCCGCTTTTCTTAAAGTTGTGGATGTGCAATATTCTCGACAGGAGAAACCGTCTGTGTACGTTTAGTGATAGCAAAAAATGATAACGCTGTGATGTAACCTTTTGACGGTGTTCTTTTCATACCTCATTATCTGTCTGAAGAAGAAAAGTTCGATTGGGAAGGAGATAAAAATGAATACAAATTGCCAGAATGAGGGAAGAAGTGAGAGATAGGAGAGAGAGAGAGAGAGAGAGAGAGAGAGAGAGAGAGAGAGGGGTGAGGGGAGGGGGGGTAGAGAGAGAACTATAAACGATCTGATATTAAGCAATGAGGAGACAACTAAGAACAGAAACGAAATATTTGGGAGTTAGAAAGGTGGACGAGTATAATCGAGAAACAAGAAAGGGAGAGAGAGAGAGAGAGAGAGAGAGAGAGAGAGAGAAAAGATAAAGAAAGCGATAGAGAAAAAGAAGATGAAGAAATCAAATTGAGGAAGTCAGATAAAATGGTGTTATAATAGGGAGAGAGAAAATGAGAGAGATCAAAGTGAAAATGATCAGCCACTCGTCTTGCTGTCTGAGTTGGTTGGTACTGGCTTTTTACGCCTTTTGTCCATGACCCAAAACCAACAAGGAAACAATGAGGCTATTACGGTCAGGAAGTTGGACAGCAAACAGGGGCGCGCCTGCTTACCTAGGCTCTTAATATGTTCAATAGATAGCAAACATATGAGGACATCTAATGAAAGGAGGACAGGACCGAAAGAAGGGACTAATTGGGAAGGGGGAGGGAGGTGTGGAGATGATAGACTGTTTGAGAGGATGAAAGAACTTCCGACATTTGATAGACAGACAGACAGAACAGGGAAAAGACGGTTTATCTTTCCTTTTCTTTTTTCCTGTCCTGTTTCCGTTACCCGGCACTCTGTAAAGATAATTTTTTTAAAAAGAAAGATTTATTTATACATCCCGTGCAGGGCCTGAAGTTTCTTCCCTTACCGTGTCCAGTTCTCTCTGCTCCCGTCTGTCGTAATACTAGAGAATAAGTAATAATTTTGTTTATTTCAGACCATACTGTAAACCTTCAGATGGCAGAGATGTCTTATATTCTGTGGTTTTTCAGTTTCTTTTCATCAAGTCAACAGCATCTAAAATACCACAGTTTAAAATATTTTGTTCTTCAATAAAGTCCAGAGAACTTTCAGGTCATAGTACAATGGGCTGACAGACGTAAGAAACAGACGATCAGAGAGTAAAACTTTCTTTCTCTCCTGGGTTTTTCCCATCGCTGTCACTTTCCTTCCTGCCCTTTTTCATCTTTTCTCCTTCTTTCTTTTCAGTCACTCCGTCATGACTGTTCGTACTTTTCATTCTTCCATTCTTTCTTTCGTTGTATTCCTCATTTGCTTCTTTTATCTCTTTCTCATTCCCACTTGCCGATATCACCTTGTATTTATTTCTCCTCTCTATCCTTTATCTAATGTTCTGGTTATTTTTTTTCTCTCTCTCTCTTTCCTTCCTTCCTTCTTTTCTCCCTAAGTTTCTTCCCTTTTTTTTTGTTGTTGTAGGTTATTTTTCCTTCGTGTCCTTTCCCCTAACTTTCTTTTACTTTCCCTCACACTTTCGTTCTCTCCAGCACTTCTCTCCATAATAATAAGATAAACCAGCTCTGTTTGTATGAGCCACTCGTCACAACTTGTTCAAGAATGACGGCTGAAGTGCTAGACAATCCTCATAAAAATTTCAGTAGGAGTGGGGAGGAATCACTGGCAGAACGGGCCCTACACTTAACAATGTTTATTTAGATATTTCCAGACAATTGAAAATCCCCCACAACGTTGCAGTGAACGCGCAACCTGGCACAATCATGTGGTACTTGCATGTTCTTGAAGATTTGGGGGTTTACCTGACCCGCTTGTGCCTGTAATCTTAGTCTAATATGCATGTTGTTGAAGAGGTTTTATTACTGCTTCCTGGGAAAGACACCATACCTCTGGAAACTGAAGAGATAGTGTTCGTTTGTAAGTGAATCATCACTTCTCTATGCATGTGTTCTTGATCCAGTTATTTAAGTCTTGCTCCCTCCCCCCCCCCCCCCCCCCCCCGAAGATGTCCCTGTGTGGTTTGGGTTAGAGGCAAGGTTATGGAAGAGGTAATGTCCAAAGACTTTCCAAAGTGCATGATATTTCCTTTCGTGTATCACTGATCCATATAGAGATTGAACGACTCGAAGGGTTTTACTAAAAAGTTTGCAAGAGCCAAATTGTAATGGCCTCCTTGGGCCATTTAAGATATAAAAGAAAGGTCCTCACGAATCGCTGGAAAGTTTCAAGATGGCCAAGACTAATCGGTAGGTCTGGAGCCACCACTATGCTCAAATTAGAAGCTGTTGACGGTAGAGATCATTCATTTAGATGGTTCACAAGTTTAATTTAGATGAAAAAATGTTAAAAACTTTGGCCATCTTGCGTAGACCACAGACCCGCATAAAATGATGAAATCCGCTGAAGTCACTGGGAAACACCGCCTGAAAAAAAAAAAAGTATGTTTACATATTCCGACTGCATTTCACCACGTTTGCGATATGGTTTCATGTTATGATTATTTCTGCATAGTCTGCTCAAAGACAGGTGTTTATATCCCACTACTTTTTGACCCAATGATAGTTTTGAATTTAGACCAGTGAGATTACTGCAACCGTCAAACACTTGTGAACTGGAGAGAGGAATTCCAGCCTCGTCAGCACTCTTTCACTCACCAACACTTTGTGAACATCTGTCTGTCTGTCTGCGCCAGTTTAATCCCAAACAATTTTTCCGTTGGTATCAAAAGGAAAAAAAAGAGGAGGTGAGACCGTCTGTCAAATCCAGTGGGTTATTATATAAATGAAATATGTCATGCAAAAGATTTCATCATCTGTGGTATATAGATATATAGAGTGGATTTTGTAAGGTCCCAAAACACGATATTATCCATACTGGTGGAGCGGTGAAGTCAGCTATTTCCCTCTAGTGCCCAGCGTATCAGATCTGATACATTTCGTGGAACAAAGAAAAAGCAAACCAAGATCATCACCCCATCATAATGGTGTGGAGTCGCATGAGCCTGGATATGAGACCTATAAAGCGCATTATTATTATTATTATTATTATTATTATTATTATTATTATTATTATCATTTTGATGCTTGTTCCAGCATAGTGGATCCAGAAGTGATCCAAAAACTGGAGCTCGGACTTTTTGTGCCATTGTAAATAGGGGTGGGCACTAGAGGGTTAAGCAACACGAACAGAAACAGTCATTAGTTGCATCATTACCTGTGATTACATTGAGACCTTCAGGAATCAAACTTATTTGTGCTGATGTTTTGTTTTTTATTACGCAGAAAGCCACTCGTTGCCCCTCCCCTGCTACAACATTCCCACACCCAACCACAGTCACAGCCACACCCTCACTCACACCCTCACTCACACTCACACTTACACCCACATCCACACTCACACCCACACCCACATCCATATCGCAAGCCAAGCATTGGCCAGATTCTACCCTAATCTTACTCATCTTTTAGACCTACATACAGCTGATCTCTAGACTATCCCTTCTTGATAAATATTTTTGGTCTCTCTTTCTCTCTCTCTCTTTCTTTCTCAATTTCCTTCTCTCTCTCTCTCTCTCTCTCTCTCTCTCTCTCTCTCTCTCTCTCTCTCTCTCTTATCACACCCAGTGGGCCAGTGAAAGAAAACAATAAATTAGCCAAACACGCCCATTTATCATACCAGGAATTTATCATACCTCGGAACGACAACTTTCAAGGGACGATATTGTTCATCAAATTCGAGAATACACTCGATTAAACAATTTTCTTCTCAATAGATGAATTACATGTATTGTATTGACATTTAATAACCATTGTTGGTAAATGTCTAAAGATGTTCACAGGAATGAATATCAGTATAGAGGATTTATATGGGTCACACTACACGACCTGTGCCCTTTCCGTCTCTCATTCATTTTTCCCCTCTTATGCCTCTCAAACAGCTCCTCTCCCAACCTAAGAAATGGCATTAGCCCAATCCTTCACCTTCACGATGATAAGACACAAAAAAAAAAAACTATGAAGGGTGGGTATTTTCCAAGTCGCTGCTAATGCCTGAACTTCTTCCGTCCTCCCCCACACAATGAGTGCGATATAAACAATGAACCCGCCAGCATCCTTGTCTGTGAACTGAACTCTCGGCGGTAAACCCGCCAGGCCTCAAGGAAATTTTTTTTTTTTGCCCTCCTTTCTTTCGTGTAGTGAACTGTTTTCTTTCCGCCCGCCTGGGAGCGCCGGGGATTAGAGTTGCCAGATTGGTCAGGAGTAAAAAGGCGGGTCAAATGTCAAATATCAAACAACACATGTCTGAGCCACGTTTGTAAAATGCTTAGTTTCACTGATGTGTACATGACAGGTTATTTTTTGAAGGGCCAGTAGGGATACTAAAGGAGAGGAGATACATGATGGGACAATACATTAATTGAAATTCAATTGCAAGCTTCAAATTTAAACTCTATTTGTCTGAGTAAAGGATTTCATCTTGCGCTGTCACTTTGCAGATCGCTAATTCCGTATCCAGAAGAACCTTACGTGAAGGAAATTAATATTACAAAACGTACGGTTTTTTAAATATATAAACGCAGATCCATCTGTGTTGTGACAGTGTTGACGACCATTAATAGGCGGGACTTTTCTTCCCACGGTAACTATTGGCTAGTGCGACTTTAAACTCAAGTGCTCTGTACTCTGTGTTGATACAAAACTGTTGCAGTGGAACCTTGTTAACACAACCATTTGTTTCTACAAAAATAACCCACTCTGTATTTTACATCCTTCTGATAAGACACTCTCAAAAGCTTGGTCTGAGAGATCTAGGTCTTTTATCGGAGGATGTATGAGTTATCTACCATTTTACATGACATTCAATGATACACTACAAACTTTGCATACAGTTTTGTATCTGTTTGTCTTTCTCCCAAAAACATTTTTGAAGATAGTTTACTAACTAAGTTGAGAAATACTTTAAGAAAGTTATAATATAACAATCGAAATTTGGTTGTTGGCGTAATTTTCCACAGTTTATAGTAATGCCATTGAATGCGTCTTTATAATGAACTCTAATGAACTTCTACTCAAACAAACTCATTTTGTGGAAGAACCTGTCGTTTTGACAGTACGAGTTTCCAAGAAGACATTTATTTTACTGGATGGACCACAAGGCTGTTGTCATGGGTTTCACTGAAGGGAGATAATCCTCGTTGAAATTAAGGGGCGCATCACTCTTGTCTTTTATGAAGCTGGGAATGACAGGTGGTTACAGACCTGCAATAGGATTGGACCCTTTTTTCCTCTATGGGCTATATTAACATTTTGAGCTGCCCTCTGAACCCAAAGTTTTAGCTTTCACCCAGACCCATACCAGATTGAAGCTCATTATGTGGCCCAAATTTTAAGACTTACCCAACCCTAGCAAGCCCATTGAAATTTTGAGCTTGGTTGCTATTTGTGAACAGACCCTACATTTTTCATTGGTCAATGCCAAACCCCTCCTCTTCCGCCTGAGCACACCCTTGAGCTGGCAGTTCCAGCCCAGGACTAAATAGTGCCTGGTAAAATAAAGTAAAATGGACACAGATTCCCATGATATCAAAATTTCCCCCCTGAAGGTTGCAGGAGCCTAATTGGTCTAAAAAAACTGGACTATCCGAGTCGTTAGTAGCAACCCCCTAAGTTGTAGGACCACAAAGTGAAAGTACAATTACAGGTCTGTAACCTTAAGAGAACTGCCTGCAACTCACATGCTGTCTGATACTTAAATCTTCACAAGGAACCATTTTCAAACACAAATACAAATTTTGAGACTTTGGGGTGGAATATTAAGCTAACAATGCCCATAGTTTTGAAAGGCTATGAAACTATGCAACACAAGAGCACATTTGAAGACTGAGGGGGAAACTGCCTAT
>JAWQUT010000034.1:3284803-3298749 GCA_033807755.1 Ellobium chinense
CGGGGATCTATTTTGGGTTGTGTCCCCTTGATAGCACGCTGTTTCCGTAAGTATGGAAACATTTGCTGGCCATTTTATTTGAAAATAAATTGGTCATATAAATGGTCAATTTTGACCTCTTTCCACACGTCCGATTTTGGTAAACTTTTGTGTTGTAGGTCACACAATATTGTTCTTCAGTCCTAAGAAAAAAAATCGTAGAATCCTCCAATTTGTGGGTCCAGACGTATGTGTCCCGGACTACTAGTCTAGTAGACCTGGTGTCTTTTCTTTTATAAATTCTCTTGTAAATATTTGACTGTGAAGCTCTGGTACAATAGAATAGACTTTACAAACGCGTTGATGAAGTCTTTTCCTTGTGACGGTACTTTGGGGAGGAGAGAAATGGTAAACAGCATAAGAATGGTGCTTTCTGAACCATCAGAAATGTTTAGATGAAAAATTTCATTGCCGCTGTTTACTGTTATTACTGTTGGTGTCGTCATCATTGTTGTTATTGTTGTTGTTGTTGTTGTTGTTATGTTATTGTTATTATTATTGTCGCTGTTGTTACTATGAGTGAAATCTTTAGTGATTTCTCCTAATGCTGCTAATGTTTATTTTCTCCTTTGTATTATATCAACCGCCTGGTAGAAAAGGAAACAAGTGAAGTGGAGGACAACAAGGCGAAAATCTACGACATCAATCGTTCCCTGTCAGCATGTTTTTTTAATTGCCACAAAAATCACGATCTCTATCTACCGCTTCAAAAGCTTGCTATCATCTTTTATGACGCAAAACATGCAACCCCTTTCAGCAGGGTTTTGCTAAATGTTATAGAAATCCCGGTGCAATTATCATGTCATAAAAATGAGAATGCTGCTATGCATAATATTTAGCATGATAAATACGCATAAAGATATTTATGCTGTTATATTCGCAAGACTGAATCTCTCAGTGTCCTTCTCCCGTATGCATTACACCGTAATGTTATGTGCAAACTGGGTAATAGACTTGAAACATGACACTTGAAACTTTGAGGTGAGCCCGTCTGATAATGACAAGTCATACATGAATTTTAATGTTAAAGCAGCTACGCCTTTCACCCCCACCCCTNACATTCCTTCACACTCAAAATGTGTTTAAAAAATAAAGAAAAAAAATCTCTTGGGAGTTCACCTGCCCAAGTTTGAAGTCTCCGGTATGAGGTTATTGAGATGTTTTCTGATCTGTCTCTTGCTACTCAGCATACAAGAATCACCTGGAATCAGTGTAGTCATACACATTCCTCGCTAAGAGAGTAAGGCGTCACTTAGACCCCAGGACGAACTTAGAGGGATATATCTGTATGAATTCTGTTCTAGGAGTCTGGTGGCACTTAGAACCCATGACCCCTAGCCTATGCCATGCTTAATGTTTAGTGAAATACAGCGAAGGTTAGTGGAAAGAGCTGAGGAAACATGTGATTATAATTTAGATGTTGACTAGCACCGTGAGCAGAACTCTGACCTACATACTGACAGAAATGACGGAGCTACTGTCGAGTTAAATTCGTACATTTTGCCACAAGAATGTACGGTTGTGGACCACTACAGTTTTCAGTTATCCAAATGTGTATGTAGCTTTATGAAAGAATCTCTCTCCCTTTGCTTCCTGCTCACTCAAGAGGGTGTTAGAGGACAAACGCACGCCTGCTAATCATTCATCCATCTTAGGTGGGCACAAGAAGGGACTTTCATTCTATAGAACTTCATCAATAATGTTTTGATGCAAGCCATCACATAAACACAAGTTCAAAGAAGAGGGGGATGAAATTAGCTGTTCCCTAGGTGAACCATGAATGTTGTCATCAACTGAGTTGTAGATATTTGGACATTATAGAGAGATTACCTGTACCAGAGAATACATTACTCTCATGCACACGAAACGTGACACAGATTCCACGACACGACAAGATAAATTTGTCCAAAATACTCTACTGAACCAAAGAGTGTATTATGTGTTTAAGGATTTAAAAAAAAAAAGATGAAACGAAGCAGATGTCTTGGTGACAGTGACGGATGGACTTCAAGGCTCATATTTTTTAAAGTCTCACAAATCACAATGTAGGTCAGCAATGTTGGGCTGGGGCCTAGACGATCTCAGGCTGGGGTCTTATCTTTTGTGAAAACCCGAAATATGTCTCGTAAAGAGGACAAGGGACTTAGGACTATATTCACTAACGATACAGAACACAACAGGCGTCAAATGGGTGGGGTGCAGGGTGCAGGGAGCAAGGTGAAAGGCCTTTGACAGATGTAAATAACGGCACAATTAGCCTAGAATGGTGTAAAACGAGAGAATTCTTACAGAGAATGTCACGGAAAGGTACGGTGTCATTTGTCATGTTAGTGAGGCACCTCTTACATAAACACATCCATTTTTTACACTGTATTCTCCAAGTCTTTAGTTAGGATATATTTGTTGACATTTACTGCGCAGCATTGTAAGTTTAGAATAGATCACTGCATTGAGTTACAACTGCCTGCAACAACAGCCCTTTCAATGGGGGACTTCTGCAAGGTTGTAAGCTGTAGCACTAAGCACATATATATGTATAGCCACCTGATATGAAACTTTACTGACGTAAACATGGAATGTATACATACTACATGACGTCATTGTACGGCCATAATGGCTTAAGTCAGATTTACACCTAAACACATCAAGGCAATAATTCTTATTATCACGTCTAGGCTCATTTTGATCTGTTAAAACTTCATAATGGGCCAATCTTTTCCGCTAAAATTGCACTTGTTGCAAACATACGCGTCCAGAGTTTTTGCTTTGCCATAAAAACGCCTTCCGCATCCCCCCTCTCCACCACCTCACTCTCCCACCCCACCCACCCACCTTTCCTTAAAATATGGAAAACTATCTAGGCCATTATGGTAGCAAAGTATCTTGCTGTGAGTGAGTACAAGGTCAAGTTTATTTAGGCCGAAGCCAATCACTTTACAATACATATCAACAGTTCAGAAAGTATGAAAAGGAAGGTTTAAAAAACAACAACCACAAAAACAAAACAAATTAAAAAGGAAATACTCATACCTTTGTACCTATCTGCCAAAATTGATAATTTGCCAGTAAATGCACAGTTTTTACATGCCAATTTTGTAGCTTTTTAAAATATTGAAACAGAGTATAGCTAATTATAGCTAAGTAAGTAATTATCAGAGGCTTGATTATTTACGGAACAATTTGATCTAATTAAAGATTCATTCCGGATCTCTGAGGTTAAATGCCACAGTGTAATCTTCTCCAGCCGTTGGTTCAGCTGTGTTCGGCAGTGGTTCTCTCATTCATCCCGACTGGCAAAACTCGAAATTTGGATGATAGCGAAATTTGTCATATTGTTTTGCTGGCTTTTGAAGACATTATCCATGATGTTCTCCCTCTCTCTCTCTCTCTCTCCTTCTTTCTCTCTCTCTCTGTTTCTCTCTCTCACTGTTTTTCTCTCTCTCTCTCTCTTTCATTCTTTCTTTCTTTCTCTCATCCGTTCGGCCACCTTCTGTCATTGTATCCCAAAGTTAAGCCGTACACGACATACTTTCCGCCAAATCGTCTCCCAGAAATGTCGACATCTGTTTTCCAGGCGCCTTAACATCTCCTTAGACTTAATTATCTTTTTCCTTCAGAGACTGTCACGCTTTTCGAACAATCACACAGATCCAGGTCGCACTGTATGAAGAAATCTGTCGAGAAATTTCGCACATGACAATTATTTTCAAAATACACTATTCCCAGTGGCCTCATTTCTCCAGTGTTGTGTTGTGTTGTGGTTATGGGCCCTGTTATGTCAAGGAAACCATGCGTGTCCAAAGAGTTGAGACTTAATTTAATTTTGTTTTTAGCCCAGGCCGCAAGTAAGAATGAATGAATGGTGAATGGGCTACCAGGACTGGGTGTAGATGTGACATCTTGTGCTGGTGAATGAATTTAATTACAACAGTGGCAGTGTTAATTATAGTGGAGGATTATAGTCCCGGGCCTGAGAAGAGGAGAAGTGGGAGGGGATATGCAAGAGGACAGGGAAGAGGAAGAGAAGGAGGAAGGAAGGAAGGATTAGTAGTAGTAAGACTAGGAGAAGAAAAGAGAGGAAGAGAAGGGAAGAGGAGATGAAGACGAGAGAAAGGACAAGGAGAGAGAGAATGAGGAAGAAGGACATGGTGAAAAGGAGGAGGAAAAGGAAAAGAAGAAGGAGAGGGAGAGGGTGAAAAAGACAAAGGAACTAGAGGAAGAATAGAAAAAAAAAGAAGTAGGCGTGGGTGACAGAGGAGAGGAAAGGGCATCTATTATGAAAAAGTCATGGATATATTATACAGTATATGACTGTCATCGGAGGCCAGAAAACTGGGGAATTGGACGATAATAAAATATGTCAGAGACGCTGAAAAAGAAGATAAGAAATGTTTCATTCATGATACCTATGATAATAGCATGAGTCGTTGCACTGAGCATAAATTATGGCTGACCTGTTTTATTTCAGACAGCGCTGCAGTGAATATAAGCGAATGTAGGAGTGACGTCATTAACAGATGAGGAGACATTTTAAAGTCTTCTTAGAACGGGAACGGTAGCTATTTATTCAAACACACTTTACATTACGGGGCAAACTATTCTCATGTCGCTAGGATCACCTGAACACGGTCAGTGTCCATTTCACGAACATGTTCGAAATTATACAAAGGATTTGGAAGTTCTAGATCACCTTGTCTCGACCAGGATTCTTTGATTGAGAAGTTGATATGTGTGTATGCCTGCCTCGTGTAATATATCTGAACTAGATATAATGATTGTTATTATGTTTGAAATATGTACTATATTTGACTGGTCTAGTGCCTAATAAAATGTATTCAATTATTACTGCTGTTGCCCGTTTATTTCCCGGTGATGTCCAAGACTGAGAGGACCCAGGGGCAGGCAACCGAGTACATTGTAACAGCAGGGGGATGAGAAAATTAATAATATTGATGGCACGGATAACGACAGACTTTATCGTGTATTGTGATACAGTCATTAATGTGGTAGATTGTAAGTCGTATCGAGACATCGCAGCTCGTATCAAAACAGTTGCAGTCAGGTGAAAAAAAAAAAGCAAGAAAGGTTAACCCTCTGTGAACTGTGTGACTCTATCCACAAATATTATATAAATACATTCACATAATATTCCACATAAAATCATATTTGGCCATTCTAAGTGGAACTAGTGCAGCCGTAATTCCAGCCCCTCGCCAATCCCTTGTGTAGTTTGTTGGTTTACATGATGTTTATTTTGGAACCAGTCATTAACATGAACTGCTTTGGACATATTATCCAAGAGATGTTTTGAATCGGCGGATTACATGTCTGTTTTCTCTACGACAACTGATAGTGATTTGTCAGTCTTATCACAATAACTACCACTTCTGTGATAGTTTCACTGTCCAAACGGTAATCGTTTTTCGAGGTTTAGCGCCTGTAATGGGTTTTTAAGTATTGATTCAAGCTATCAAGTTCAGCCGGGTGAACACAAGTGTTTTCTGATCTCTAAAACCTAAGAGCCAAAAGCTCAGCAGATGATTGTTCGAAATCGTTTGGTCAGAAAAATAGGAGCGGCCAGTGCCATCTTATATCAGTGTTCATTCACACAGTCAGTGGTCAGTGGTCCGTTCAAAAACTCTTGGTTCTCTTCGTGTTATATTTCTTTTTCTTGTCCTTATCTTTAAGGTAGATCTCCTCTTATGTAGTCCGGCCTGGTCAAGAGCTGTGGCACTGTGTAAGAATAGAAACGAAAAGACACCAAAGTACGTTCAAAGATTCACTAACGGTTCTTGGTATGAAAAAAAAAAAAAGCTGCCAGTTCAGTGTTCTCAAAGACGCAAGACAGGCATAAAAAACCCACTGATTTCTTTCATTACGTATTAGCAGGAGAAAAGACTTACAGTATTAAGACATGCCTAAGTAGACTGTAGATGCTTTTTACAGAGCATACCTGTTGAGAATGTTTTTTTTTACATTCTGTCAAGCCACTACACACTTGACTGGTAGTAAATGAAGTTTATGTAGCCACTGCACCCTGCATTTCCTCTGAACATTTTATGCCTACTTAAGCCTAGGACACGATTTCTGCAAGTTTCACACCCGAAAACAGCTTTCTCTGTCATTACTTCAAGGTTTATGCCCGAAAGGAACCGGTGGCGCCGGGGGACGTGACGATTATTGGTAGTTAAAGACTTCACAGTACGGTGTGGTTTGGAGTAAAATTTGAGTTTATAGTTGTTTAGAGAAAACACATCGCTGCTGGGAAAAATATTCTGCACGTGTTTCCGCGAGAAGACTATCAGAATGTTCAGCTTTTGTTTGTTTGTTTGTTTGTTCGTTTGTTTTCTTAACCTCAACGTTATGCAACTGACATTGCGTTCGAAATGCGGAAGAAAAATGAAGTGATAATGGTGGATATCGCCATGCCATTTTAACTTTATTTCGTTACGCAGTGGCTTCAGAGATTAACTCTGTTTTGCTTTTTTATGTAACTCAAATCACAATAATAAAAAAAACCAAAAAACGCATAAACGAGGACCTAGATAGTAAGTCAAGTTTATAATGATATAATATACTTTAATTTGACTCCGTGTAAGATGCTAGCTATTGCACAAGTAATAGTTTAATCAAACTTAAGCGATGAAGACATTATGTAGTCGAGCAACTCTTGAGTCCACCTCCTCCTTTCCCCCTCCCCCTCCTCCCCAAACTCTCTCTCTCTCTTTCTCTCTCTCTCTCATATTCCCCTTTTCTGTTTGCTCTCTACCTCTCCTTTTGTCGTAATTTTCTTTCATGCCTCATTATTGACAACAAAAGCTGTAGTTCAAAAGGCATCACCCTGCAGCACCTCCACTTCAAACGCGTCAAGGTATTCATGCATGATTCCATTACTCGCGCTAGACTGCTGCGCATACCTACCACACTAGAGCCCCAACTGCTTCTTCTACGACCCCTAACTCTTGACCCTATGTGACTCCTTACTTGTTCCCATTCTGAGCTGGCCCAGTTCCTCTTTCTGAACTCAAAATCACGGGCAATGATTGTGTTCAGTGGCCGAGAAGGTGCCGGAGGGTTTTGACTGTTGGAATGGATCAACTCTGTCTCACACTGAGAATATTGTTAAGAACTGCGAATCATTTTAATTTTTTTTTGGTATTATCAAAACGAGAAAACAAAACCAGTATAACACTGCAACAGCCTGATATTATATTCTATGGTACAGCTGAACGAAACTGCATCCAAAACCAAAACATTTTACTACTGGTTATTTTGTGGCGGGTGACTGGAGGTAAAAGACCTTTACTCCCCAGAGTCACCCCGTGTATGTTTTATTGCCTGCCTGATTGCCTGTTTGTTAAATTGCCTGCGTGTATGACTGCCTGCTTGCAGAATTATTGCTTGTATCATTGCCAACATAGCTGCCTGCTTGCATGATTGCATGCCTGTCTCATTGCCTGTCTACATGACTGCCTGTCTATCCACCTGCTTGCACCACCCTTACCGACTTGGCTGTCCGTAGGCTCATCATTTATCCCGACTGCCTGACCTCTCGCCAAATCCATGTCTGTTATGACAACCTACCAGCCTCGTCGTCTGCTTGTTCGTCCGTACATCCGTCCATCTATTCACCCGTCTCTCTGTCCATCCGTCTGACCAACTGCTGTCTGACCCGCTCGCCAATCTTACAACCCGCCACCCACGTCTATTCACGAAGCCAACATAGTCATCAACAATGTGGACACAATACTTTCTAGAACCAACCACTTGTATCAGGGCACGAAACACGAGTGCCTATCCAAACACTTCAAGAGTTTTGACGCTCGACACAGTCAAAGAGAAACCGTAGAAATTCCAGCCGAGTGGCGGAGACAGTTGACGGCTTAGGTGGGTCGAGGATTGTCTTTGGATGTGTCTTGACGTTGAAAAACCACGTAACGCTTTCAGGGATTTGGGCTTTCATTCTCGCCCTGTTGAACAGGGAGCATTTGCTAATGCGTTCATCAGCTTTAGGAGGGTATGGTGGTTCTATCGCTTGTGGACAGCGGCCACGGAATTCTGGTGTGTCTACCCATTCTGAAATCTAGCATCCAGCCCCAGTTAATGAACTTAACACTATGAAATATCGTGGCCGAGTAATTGCGGTGCTGGACACGGAATCAAAAGATATTGGGTTCATCTCCTGCCATGATCGTACTGTAAATACCTTGCTGAACTGTATTCCTCAGACCATGTTTCCGTAAAACAACATCAGAATGTGGCGGGTGCCATAACACCAAGATATTGAATCTAGGCAGGCGATGTCTCGCATTTGTACTCTGCTAAAGGCAAAATATGATGTCAAGCAGTCAGTGATATGACACTATAGATATTGGAGTGAAGTTTGGTCGTGTCAATCCTTGTTTGGTCATGGAAAGCAGCCCAATGTCATTGAACATCTCTGAGGCCAAAAAGTATCTCAAATCGGGGACAGGATAAAACACCTAAGATTGTCCTTATCAACCGTATTCCCTTCATTCAGACGAGCAGACTTACTCCGTTTTATGTTACGTCCCTCCATATGAAGTCGTACCTGTTTATATAACTGGTTTGAAAAGTGAATGCAATGTTAACACATTGGTAGAAACAGTATGCTGTCAAAAGCTTCGTGTATCTGTTGTGTGTGTTTCTGAAAATTCAATAGGTGAGGCACCTCTTTCATAGCTGCTAGCCCGTATTGAAATGTCGATAGCCGGGAGACCGTTCTGACGAGGAGTGAATAGATGTTATTGAGATATAGATTTCATATACACTGAGTGAGGCGTGCCACTGTGGCCAATGCACGGATATTATCTAAGAAAAGGAGCGTTTTCAAAGCCACTCTTGATACCGTTCAACTCTTTCTACTGACACCCTGATCCAAATTCAGAGTATATAAATAGTCGTTACTTCTTTGAGGCATATGGACGACTGCACAACTTTTGATCTTTTGAAATGAATATCTGCATATCAGCTGTCATCATGTGTGAAGGGCTCGGATCTACTCAGGCCACAGAATCACAGAGATATTAGACATGAACAGCTTACAGTGTGAGATTGTTCAAGCGATTGAAGTTTCTCTGCTCGCTTGCCTCAATGCCTCTGACTTGGAAATATCAAAGCTTAAGACTATACATGTATATATGCTTGCGTGTGATTTGTGAACTGAGTGAAACCTGGGGGAAGGGGGGGGNGGGGGGGGGGGGGGGGTCATGACACAAATGTGTCTCAGCCCCTTTAGAATGTCAGAAAGTTAAACGGCCGAAACAGTTGCTAGACGGGGGTATCTAACTTTCATTTGAATGCCTAACTTATGGTAAATTTATTTTCTCACGAGGAAACTCTCATTTGTTTTCGTTGACGTGCTCTACGAACCAGAACCTTTGACTGGTACAGTCGCACTGGGGCGCAGGCCATGATGTCATAGCAAACTGTGGAAATTGCAGGGAGAGAGACATAAACACAATATTATTATTATTATTATTACGATTATTAATATCATAGTTTGCTACAGTTTATGAACCGATCAAGTTAAAGGGCAAGACTCAACAGCTATCATCAGAATGTGGCGAATCAGATACGTTTTGCACAATTAAACACGTGGGATTAGCTGAGAGATTAATACAGACACAATACCATGTCTAGCCAAGCCATGATATATTTTGAGCGCCAAGCACTTGAAAGTTAAAAGGAAACGATTACCTTTGCGCCCTTGGAATAAAATTTTTTAATGTTCTCTTGGTATTAGGAACCATGGTTTTTGTATTAGGAACCATCGTTTTTGTATTAGGAACTATCGTTTTTGTATTAGGAACCATCGTTTTTGTAAGCCACAAAGTATCGGGATCACGGTGGATGAAAATCAGAGCAGGTGTAACAAGTTGTCACACCACACGATCTGTTGACAATCTACAGTTAGCAAAGACGAAAACAAAAGAACTTTGCGATGTTGAAGTTGGCTTTTGAAGCCTTGGCTTTTGTATAAACTATAGATAGATGTTCAATGGGGTTTAAGACAATACTACAGCAGTAGTAACAACAACAACAACAACAACATCAACAACAAAATACAACCATAACAACAAAAATAACAACAACAGCAACTTGTTAACAACAACATAAACCACTTGCTTGTGGTATGCAGCGCCTACCGCACCCATGCGAATACATGCTCGGATATTGTGCTTTATAGCCTGTCTAACACAGTCACACCTTAGTGCTCATTCCCCCCTGAGTCAGCATAATTTGTTGTTGTTTTTTTTTTCTTGAAATCTCTGTCTAGAGTGTCACCGTTAGAATGGAGATACAGATCAAGATATCACAGACACAGTTGGGGGTTTCAAGCTTGGCATGATTGTTGTGAATCTTCTCATAGATTCTACACGGCTAACATTTCACATTGCCTTGGGAGAGAATCGGATTGTTTTTACACACATGTCTTTGTCTCATACGATTGGTTTCTTGCTTATTTGGCAATGGGATGTTCTGTTCCGAGACTTCCAGACAAGCAAAAAGATAAGTTCCTGGATGAAGAACATCCTGGAATATTGTTGTGACGGTTCTATCGGCTTGAAATATAATATACACTTCATTGAGTCCTGGTCTACACTGGACCATATCTCTTAGACTGGCAGGATATTTTATTCCAGATATGTTGAGCCCCCTTCCCCTCGCCACTCCACTTTTTTTTTTACAAGAGTACTCCCACACAAAGTAATGTATAATTCTAGGAAAATCTCCACGTCACGATTCTGGATGAATTCATTGGAAGGCGGGTAACTCACACCTTTTTGCACCCAAGATTTATGTCCCGTTTGAATCAGGAGGAGGCAACTGTTATGCTGTCATCGGGACAATAAAGATGGAACATCCTCCCAAGCGCAGGCTACAAAAAAAGATGGACGGACATTAAGGAAGGTGTGATAGGGGAGACTGAGCCTCTAGAGGATGGAGACAAGCCCACAACAAAAGGAAAATGTGACGTGAGAAATCTACGGGATTACACGGAGATGTGGTTGCCTTTAAAAAGGTATTACTTCCGCCGGATGGTAAAAGTAGCGACGCCTGATGGGCCAGTGTTACCGGGACTGATGCTGTGTTTACCTTCTAAAGTCGAAGAAGATCCTTCATTTCAGCTGCTGTCAGGCGATTCGATGATGCTCACAGTGCTTACAGCTTCTTCTCAATGAGGGATTAACTCCCCTTGTCGGTGGTATTTTAAGAGGAAATTTCACGCTCTTGTGGAGGTTGGAGAGAACAATATATCTACATGCACCTACAACTGGGATTTCTACATGGCAGCTCAAGTGGTTTTTAAATGTCTCCACCATGCCACCTGTGGTCACCTCCATCTCAGATTGAATTTTGATGACCATTCTCTTCAGACATACAGGAGCGTGGGCGACAATCATTGCTCATTTTTACGAATACTCTCGGATGGAGTCGAGGAATCGAGACACATGCATTCAAATGCAAGCAAATTCGATTCCTTCCTCCGTCCTCTTACACAAGAAAAGGAACTGCCGATTGCAATCTATTTCCTGTCCACGAGAAATACGATCCAGTGTATTTTATGACAACAATCAAATTCTGGAACACACAAAATAGAAAACTGTCAGTAGTTTGCAACTATAAACAAAAACAAGGGTAAGCCAGTAACCACTGATTGTCAAAACAAAACGGAAAAGATGTGTCATCATTTCAACCAAGTAAATATTCGATTTCCCAAGTAACTCCACACCGAGTAATCACACGTACCGATTACAGCCCGTTGCCCATCCTCGAATTTTTGTTCGATCTTCCTATGTGTCAGAAGTAGGCTACCACTTGTAGTTCCTGGAATTAATTACAGGTGGATTAACCTCTTTTTGACTGTATGAGAAGTAGGATGGAACAGGAATCTGAAGAGGTCAGATGTGGTGTGAGAGGTGTACACAAGGTGGTGTCTGTTGTTATCACAATGTAAAGAACGGTAAAATGCTCCAAAGGACACAGTTTGGGTGGTCTTTGTGTTTTTGAAAAAGCCTGAAGTACAGAGGGACTGTTTGCAATGGGAAAAAAAAATTGAAACAACACTAACTTCATTGGGAATATAACAATGGATAAACGTCTGCCCTCTGATCTCTATTGGAAGTAGTCCATTGAATATAATTCTTAAGTGCCTGTTATATTAATCTCATGTTACTGGCCTTGACCACTGTTCATGAGACCTGACTGGGTACACGTGCGACTGGCGAGTCGTGTAGAAACTTGAAATGGAAGAGGGGAGAGTCAGGGTATGGAAGGAGACAACACTGGGTCTCTGTATGAGGAATGACCGTGTCTGAAATGTAAAAGCAGATAGAAGGTGGAAAAGAGAGAAAGAAGAAGAAAATAATAATATGAAACATTCTTAACTGCCGGCTGTAGTGTATACGGAGATCTAACGCAGGTGTTTTACTTTCATAAATTTGATTCACGTGGAGTTATATGCAGGCAGTTGGTTGGTTGGTTGGTTGGTTGGTTGGTTGGTTGGTTGGTTGGTTGGTTGGTTGGTTGGTTGGTTAAATGGGTGGCTAGCTGGGTGAGTGGGTGGGTGGTTAAGTAGGTCTTTCAGAATCTGAGTGGGTAGACTGGTAGAAGGACTGGCTATTTGGAATCCCCTAGAGTGGATGCCATTTTTGGCGGCCTTAAAAAAAGAAAAAAAGCAGCAATAATTTGCCGAGCTGAAGAACACCAGGTACGAGTTCTATGAACCAGCTACCATAATAAATAATATGGAATGTGTTGAATTCATAATATTAAGTGTATCTTACATCTCAGCAGACATGTTTACCAAGATGTGTCAGGAATGTTCAGTGATCATTCAAAGTAGAGGGCGGGGTGTCAACGACAACAAATTGACCCATTTTGTCTCACATCAGTGGTCTTGTTATGTCCTGTCCCGCGGCATGCTGGATAGTGTATACTATGAACAGTCTGCTTTGTGCGTTGTGACCAAAAGGCCTATTATATATAGAGAGAATAAAAGCCACTCAGGTACCTTTTATCGTAACATGAACATCGGTCAGCTTAGTGGTATTTGCCCATTCATGTGGAGTATCTGACGTCAGTTTTTAGAGTGACAGGAACAGAAAACCAAAAAAGGACAGGACACTACTTTACTTTATTATCATTACATTGCTATCAATGAACATAGAGATTATAAGACCAGTGTTGGTTGGCCTCTGAAGTGTTCCGTTTGATACTTTACACACCTCTTTGTCTATCTCTGTGTTTGTAAACGTTTCTTCTCACACCGTCTCTCGATCTTTCTTCACCTCAATTGTCTGATTCCCTCCTCCATTTCTTTCTCATGTTTTCCTGACCTACTTCTCAGCTCTGTCCGTCATCTCCTCATGTTTCTGTGCGTTAATTTGTTTCTCTTGCAGAATGTAAGCTTCCGGTCTTTTCTTCTTTGAACTTCCTTTCGGAAATTTCTTCATCATCTATCCATCGTCTGCATATTTTTTTATGTTTTTAATTTTAAAAAAAAATGTTGTTTAAACTTATTTCCTTATGTTCACTTTTTTTTTGTTCACTGAGCCAACTTGTGCTTCCGTCTGGCATCTGGTCAGTTTAACGTTTAAAGTTTTTACTGTGTTGGAATTTCCAACCTGGGTCTGACATCTGAGACAGTATCTGGCAGATTTCATTCATCATCTCCACCCATCCACTCTTTCTCTCTCTCTCTCTCTCTCTCGCTCTCTATCTATCTATCTATCTATCTATCTATCTATCTATCTATCTATCTATCTATCTATCTATCTATCTATCTATCTATCTATCTCTCAAACACACACACACATACATACGTACATACATACATACATACATACATACATACATACATACATACATACATACATACA
>JAWQUT010000034.1:3298849-3311353 GCA_033807755.1 Ellobium chinense
CTCTCTATCCATCTATCTATCTCTCAAACACACACACACATACATACATATACACACACACACACTCACTTATACATATATGTACACACACACACACACACACACACACACACACACACACACACACACACACACACGTGCACATAGACACTTTTGTCTTCCTTAAGTTATTGAGACTCTACTTGCATCCAGAGTAGCAGCGCTTATTATCCCTGGGGTGTTGGTCCAAAACTTGTGGCTTCCAATCTGTTCTCAGAGCTGTGTAGGTTCACTTATGTCTTGATGCCTTTCTGGCTTGCTTTTCTCGTTCTCCCCACTAAATTTCTTCGTTCATTATAAACTATTTTCGTTTGCTTCAACTCTTTTTCTTTCTCCTATCTCCCTTTGCTTCAACTCTTTTTCTTTCTCCTATCTCCCTCCTCTCTCTCTCTCTCTCTCTCTCTCTCTCTCTCGCTCTCTCGTTCTCTTTATATCTCCCATTCACCGCTTTTAGCCACCATTCCCCCATTATCTAAGTGTAATGGCGATCATGTCAAATATGTTGAGCTCACATCTCCAGCAAGAAACAATGGCTATGAAGGCTGCAATGTTTGAGTCATTAAAGGGACGCTTGAAGCGAAAGAATGTAGTATATACAATTTAGCCTGAACCGAAGAATTTTTACAAAAATATCGGAAGTCGGGTTAGCCCAAGATCTTTACCACATAAACTAAAAGAATTTTGGAGTATATATTGATGAGGGACCAAGTTGGAATTCTCACAAAGTTCAGATGCTGAAGTGCTGAGTCAGAAATGCAGAACTCTGGTCAGAATATGAAATAATGTTTGACCTTGGTCACTTGCTGAGACTTTCATTAATCATTTATCCGAACAATACAACTATATCCAAGAACGGAAAGCCTTTTTTAAACTACTCACACACCATGAAGACATAGCCTATTTTCCATGGTCTCTTTTTGTTGCCCTTTGGACCACCCTCTATATCTATGTGGCTTCTGCGTTATATCAACCACACACACACAGGTATATAAAGATTTTTTTTTGTGAGGTCCTTGTACCTTTCGTGAACTTGAAGGTCAATGTAAATGCGCATGTCCATTGGTAGTTGGGCCGGGTGTCAAAGACCTGCTCATATAAAAATCATTCCACCCGTAAAATATCTCATTGTTATGTTTGTTTTTATGTACATCCTTTCTTAGTTCGCAAAATGCATTCCAGCTGTCTTATTTTCCATAAAAATACATTAAAAACAGATCAAGGGTGAAAGAGTCATTCATGTTTTTATTGTCAGCTTTAAAGTTGATCTGTATGGTAGGCGGACATGCCGTGTTCTCACCTTTTCCAACTGATAAATCAAGTGTATATGTTTATTCAGCCAGGTCACGTTTATTGCTGGTCACGCCTTTTTAACTTTATGTATATAGTCCAGGCAGGGGCAAGGCGTCGGCTGATGGCGGTGGTCGATAGTAAAAAATATTAAGATTTTCATAAAGAAATTAGATGAAAAAGTTTGATAGGAGGTCCCGTGGCACACACAAAACAAAACAACAATCGCCCGGGGGACGAAATGTTTGTGATCGGCGGAGTTTAATGCTAATAAACGGGCCAGGGTTGAACACTGAATGGATATCATGGGCGGAGATAGTATCTGGACTCCATGGGATGAGCTCAAGGTCTTTGGTCAGGACCGTACCTATCTCTCCTGCAAGGGGGGGAGGGGGGTCTATCCATGCGTACATTATACTGCTAAGGTCAATTTATGTACACCCGCTTAAAAAAAAAGGTAAAGCGTGCCTAGGTAGCATCAAAAAGGGGAAATGTTGTTGTAAACGCTTGCAAGTTCACAGTCTAGGGCTGTCTTGGTGACAGTTTTCCTGCCTGTGTGCTGCGAGATAGCTAATGATGCCTGTCTTGTCTACGAAGAACGAATGGATGAACGCATGGCTGCACTGCCAAAATATTTGAAGGAATGAATAGTGATTTCTTGATTTTTGCCCTATCGATTCCACTGACTTACTAACTGACTGATTTTTTTTTTTTTTTTCTCCAGGTCATTGGCGAGTTTTCGAGTCACATGACCCTCTCGTGAGCTATGATAATTCCCACTTGATCGTCATGAGGGAGCTGAAAGAGGAGGGAGACAGAAAAATAGGTGAGATGGACTTCAAGAATGTCCTTACAATGTTCACACAGCCCGGCACTAGGGTTTGGCCAAAGGACACGATCAAGATGAACCCACAGACATTTGGGATGACCAGGGGCCAGAAACATGATGTTGTTTAACCTTGCATGTTAACGATAACTGTGGTAAAATCTGAAAACATCAGTGATGTCCCTTGCAGTTACGTCATTCGCTTAGACAGCAGTGGTCATACAGCCCTTGAAGTTCATAAGGAAGAAAAGTAGAATTAAAGTACATGATTAGGTTAATCATGCAAGTCGCACATTTGCTTAACGACAGCATCTTACTTGTTTCTGTAAGGCGGAAGCCCTATAAGTGTGTGTATGGGGAGGGGGGGGGCGCTTAGAGNGAGGGCGGGGGTAAGACTGGAATTCATAGATATAGATGTAGTGTGGTTTCACCTGAAAAAGGTTGTGATTTATGATATTTTCTCGGAAGTGTCTGTTACTCTTACTGGTATTTTGGATATTTGACTAGACGCCTACCAATAAAGAGAGTGAATATTGTAATCTGGTTTTATGTCAGTGAAATTCAGTTTATTGGGTACTCATTTACACATGTTAGGTTCCTTCTTCTTCCATTTTTCTTTACTGTAGTCATGGAAGTCGAATTTGAGAATGTACATCTTTTTCCTCTTTTTCAGGTGGTCATGTTAATCCCAATGTGTCAGCTGTCCAAGTAATTGATCCGGTAGGTTTGAAACATGACAATATTCATGATTGATTTCTTGATACGATCAAAACTTCATCACTCTTGTACAGTGTAATCAACTGGTCAACAAAGAATGTTTAAAACTGGAGCGTTGGAAATTAGTAGTCTATAAATGGTGTTTAACAGAAGTGCATTTCTGTATTTATCTATGTAAACCAAAACAACGTAGAGCAGTTTGATTCCCTTATACGTTATGACATTACGAACTAAGTAAAGATAAAATGTGTTAAAAGCAGTTACCCTCATACAACTTCCTAACACTTCAAAATCATCCAGGCTGCTTTTGTCCAATTTTGAGGAATGTTCAGCAGTTTCATCATTAACACAATCAGTTTCATCTTTCATGAACTTAATAGCGTGTCTATTAACGATGGGATCTCATACTATTAGAAGAATTACATTAACTCTGCATATTGATCCTTAGTACGTGTGCATTGAGGGCCAATCCATTTATTTATCTGATACGATGGTGATAGATCCCACCGTTAATTCGCAAGGTCTCAGTTATCTTTGACAGCGATTGTGACTTCTCACTTGCTTCCTGTCCGACTAACCCAGTAACTTAGTGTACCTTTACTACACCACTTCAAGACATTTTCTTTTCCGTCCACAGGGTTTAAAGTTACCAGCACAACCTCAACCAGCGGCACAAGCGGCACAAGCGGCACCACAATCTGCAGCAGCGGCAGCAGTAGCAGCAGCGCCTTCTATGGATAGCAAAGTGGCCAATCTCCGACACTGGTGCCATCAACAACATCCTCAGAAAATACCATACGAGAAAATCCCCGCCTCCAAATTCAGCAACATCCTCGTGGACGAGAAGCACAAACTCCTCTTTTGTCAGATTCCAGGCGTGGCCATCACGGAGTGGCGGAAGATCTTGCTCGTTACCAGCGGAGCCGTCAACGCCACCAGCACCTCAGCCATTTCTGGTGGCGACGTCTTCGGGAAATATTCCAAACTGAGCAAACGACTGATGGACTACAAGGAAACCGAACGAGTGAAAATGTTAAAAGACTTCTATAAAGTGGTATTTGTGAGGGACCCATTAGAGCGACTTGTCGTAGCTTACAAATCTAAAATCCAGACCAAAGCAGCCAAGTATTTCCACCGAGCCTATGGCACGTATATCATAAAGAGGTACAGGAAGGACGCCAAACCGGCAGATATCAAAGCCGGAAGTAGCGTCAAGTTTACTGAGTTTGCGCAGTACATTATTGACAACGAGCACGAGGGCTTGATCGCCCTGAACGAGCAGTGGGAACAGTACTATAAACAGTGTCACCCGTGTCTCGTCGACTATGACTTTGTCGGCACTTTCGAAAACGCCGAGAAAGATACTCAGCAAGTCTTGAAAAAAATCAAGGCCGACAACTTGCTGAAACCTCCTTACATTTATGATACGTCAATATTGTCCCAGAAAGAATTGACTTCTTTCTATAAAGAGTTGAAACCGCAAGAACTTCAGAATTTGTTCAAGGTTTTCTCTGTGGACTATACGTTGTTCAGTTACCAGTGCCCGAAATTTTTACACGAACTTCTGGAAAAAGCCAACATAATCCATGACTATTAATGTTGTTCATGCTTCTGTTGCTAATGTTTTGAAAATTGCTATTTATTATGATTTCTTTCTTACGTTGCCTGGACTATAGACCACTTCAGGCTATCGTTCCGGCAGCTCTCCGTGTTCTACTTTTTGAAATTATGTAGGGCAAACTGTCGGCCTCCCTCACGATATACAATCTGCCTCAACTTGCTCGCCCTGCACTGGACTCTCTACAAGAAGCGAGAACACTCCAAGTTCTTTAACAAGGACAATCTCTTCCTAAACTCATGGACTTAGGGTCATGTTCCTTCTAATCATGCAAGTTGCATACTTGCTTAACGACAGCATCCTACTTGTTTCTGTAAGGCAGAAGCCCTAAGTCGCCATGTTGTCCAAAATTTCGAAACATCACGTGACCTGATTTGGAAGTGGTCCATAATGTTATTAATTTCCCCATTTGCTCAGTCATGGCGATGTGGTTTAAACCGTTGGCTGACCAACGACTATTCAGTACTACTCAAATGACCAGTGGATCAGTCAGTAGACCTACATGTACTACACAAGTGACCAATGGCCAATCCAGACTACTCAAGTCCCATTCCTCACTAGCCAGTTCTGTTTCAGAAGTCATTGTGTTCTTTACGGTGGTTGCTATTTAAGATGATGTAGATGATGAGTAAGTGTAATATAATATTTCAAGATACTCTCACAAACTTCACCCATCTACTCATCGAAATCTTCAAATTCTCTTCTCTGTCTTCCCACTATACGATGAAAGTATAATTATATGATCTCTCTCTCTCTCTCTCTCTCTCTGTCTGTCTGTCTGTCTGTCTGTCTGTCTGTCTGTCTGTCTGTCTGTCTCTCTCTCTCTCTCTCTCTCTCTCTCTCTCTCTCTCTTTATCTCTGTCTCTCTCAATCTGTCTCATCTTGACGATTTGACGAATGATCGAGTGAACTGTACAGTATTGCACATTGTAGAAAAGAACTCACTTTTTTCACTAAGTAACATACACTCAATAGTGTAGTAAATTTGTAACAACGAACATCAGAATGTATTGTCCTTGGGCATTTTGCACCGCTAATACTGCCTGCCATGTTGAGACAAAGATTTGATAAAATCTGACCAATTTCTGGATAACCCCTAACTTGCAAAGTTGCCATGAGGGAGTTTCAGAAATTTTATCTCATGTCTCCCCAAAATCCAACTTATTTCAGTGTATTAATTCCTGAAGACTATAAGACACTCAGTCAGGCTTCAGAGTAGCTCTTTGCTGGGATTCATTCGTCATAGTATTTATAAAATGTATAATTTATATATTATGCGGGCCTATGTTTCGCGGCTTTGAAAAGCTTTGAAATTACAGAAAATATCAAATTAATGTTCTGGAAGTTCATGTTTTGGAGATACTTAGAATAAGAAGAAAAATCATAAAAGTATCTTGAAGTACCTGGAAAAGTGGTAATGAAACAATTATAATCGCATCCAATTGTAATGCTCTTGAAAGGGTAATGATATGCATGTGTATACGAAGTGTGTGAACGAGGAGACATCTGAAATCCTCAATATTGTCATGCATTGTATATTACGTGCTTTCTGTTGCTTTCTGTTGATTTACACATTTGTAAATACTGTGCCTTAAATTAATGCTTCAGCTGGTTTTCTGAACACACTGGGAATGTCAATGAATGAATGAATGAATGAATGAATGAATGAATGAATGAATGAATGAATTTCTACTTATTACTAAATACTGCAGCAATTTTTGTATGCTTCTATGCAAAGATGTCGGGCTTCATTTTTATTTACTCTTTTACGTGTTTCTGGTCAGCTGCTCACACAGTAGCCCGGAGGACTGACAGATAGGAAGGTCAAGATGGCGGCATGATCCACTGAGTGCCTAAAAAAAAAAAATAAAGAATCCCTTGCATACTCACCGGAAGTTAGAGGCATGCAAAGGGAAGTAATTTGTTTTCTTGAACTTCGATGCAGTTAGTTTATGTTGGTAATTAACAGTCTCTGGAGACCTAGCGTGGAATTTTCTTGACCAAAAAAAATATAAAAAAAACCATGCTCTTCAAAAATATGATTGATGTGTAGGCGTACTATACTCAGGCGAACTGAGGAAGAGAACAAGAGAACAAGTAGGTCACATTAAATATAATAATTGATGCTCATCGGACACACCAAGACAGGAATGTTGAAGTATGAAACACAAATGGGCAATTTTTACGCATATTCTGTTCGCAAGAATGATCAAGAAAGGGAGTGAGTATGAAATCCGAATGGGCTATAACTGTACGCACTCAAAATAATTTATTGTTCATCTCAACGAGATTTTTATGTAGTGTATGATGTTTCTCAATGTGGTTTTATAATATGATTTCCTGGTTGTTATTATGTACATTTTAGAAGAATGTTGTAGTGCTTTCAAAAAGCAAAGAATATGTTTGACTATCTTAAACGTATGGTCATCAAAGGCTGTACAATGTGGGATTCAGTGCTGGGCACGATTATCGACATCATTATTTTCATCGTCATCACCACCATCGTCATCATCATCATCATCATCATCATCATCATCATCACCATCATTGATTATGAGTAATATTAAAAATATATATTAAGGAACTGTCTACCAGTCGATGTTAAACAATTTAATAATTATAACACAATAGGGAATAAGAATTTCACAAATGAAAATCACAATCTAATAAGAATCCAGTGGTAAAATTTGCCAAATTTTCGGTCGCTCGACCTTCATCAGGGCGAATAAAATACTATGTCATCATCACCATCATCATCATCATTATCATCATCATCATCATCATCACTATCTACACATCCTGTTTTCACAGTCACCGTTATCGCCTTTTCAGTAACATCTACAGGGTCATCATAACCGCACTGTTTGTTTGCGTTAAACCATACTCATGATTTGGGGTTGAACTTTTGTTGTAATGTGGGACACTACACCAGGCTACCAGATGTATACGGTTGATTCCGCTTAATGGGAAGTTCTCAGAAACACAGAATTCGATTTTTAAAAACTGCGATTATGAAGGGACTTTTTTAAAGACAACAGTATTCTATGGTGGGCAAAAATACTGCGATAAAAGTTTGCAATTAAATGAATTTGCTGTTAAGAAGAGTTGACTATAACATGATATTAGTCCGCTTTTTATATGCATGTAATAATATTTTTAAAAATTGTACCATATATTATGGGCCAGTGTTGATAATTCCATTGCCATGTCTTAAGGAATTTACTGATTTAATCAGTTTGTCATAAAATAATCTTACGACTTTTAAAAAGATTCTGTCAGAAGTAAAAGGGGAGACAGATTATAGTAACTTAGAGCAAGGTGACGAAAGAAAGGTGGTGGTGGAAATCAAGCGCATATAAACTAAAGAAGAGATGATAATACTGGTCGACGATAGCTTACCATCCACATTCAATTCCTTATAGAAATTAGACTATAAATCTTTCCTTTTTATTTGAATTTACAAGGAATGTACCTAGACTAGGCGCACAATACTGTACGTGTCGCAATAAGTTCCTACAAGATATATACGGTAGCTGTACTCGTAGCGGGGGAATTGTGAATCTTATTTACTAGATTATCTTTATAGATGGCGAAGTATTGCATAAGAAATCCACCTCACTGTGATTATATTTTCTCATTGTGCCACTAACTCATTCTCTCATTCCCTTCATTTTCCATCTTCATCTCTTTCTCCTCGTCTGTTTTTTTCTTTTTTCTCCCATTTCCTCCATCCTCATCCTCGTTTCTCTCACCTTCCGTCCTTTTTTCTTTTCCTCCCCGTGTTGACCAATATGTTGATCTGATCGTTGATTTACATCACAGTTGCCAAAACAATGCTGCCCCCCCCCCCCCCCNCCCCCCCCCCTTCCCTATCTTTCCTTCAAAAAGAACTCTTCCCATTACAAGTTGTCCACTTCCGGAAGAGCCTATTGCTCAAATGGAGGCAGATGAAGGTGAAGAAACCTTTACTGAGAACAACAAAGTATTTAAAGTCATATGTGTCCGCATTTTGAGACGCCATTTTCTAAACAGCCTCGGCCTAGTCTATAATATCACGTGATGTTTAAAGGTCGAGGGTTCAGCAAAGCTGGTGTCCTAAAATAAGGGCACTGTTCATTTAATTTATTGTCTTGTTACAGTTTTACTGCTTGCAAAATACCTGAGGTCGCCTTAATTAAAGGTTTTACTTTTTACATAATTTGCTTTTAATGTTTTTCTTTTTTTTTAATAATGAGTTGGTATGTGATGATGATGATGATGATGATGATGATGATGATGGTGGTGGCGGATGTAATGAACCTTTTCCGTCCTGAGGAGAAGACAAATTTATAGCATTAAATATTGGGTGTATTAATTATTATCGATTTTTATCCTTTTTTTTTTTTTGATGACAAATGAAAGTGATATATTCTGTTTAATTTATGCGTTATGCACTGATTGGATAGCTGTTAGAAATGGTTATTATTATCAACCAAAACAGATCATGGCAAGTACGAAGATTATTCTAGTAGGTTAATGTTATTGTTGCTGTCTTGTTGGTGTTGGTGTTGTTGTTGTTGTTGTTCTTACTGTTGTTCTTATTGTTCTTGTTGCTGTTGATGGTGATAATGTTATTGGTGATGTTATTATTGTTGTTATTGTCATGTTGTTGTTGTTATTGTTATTGTTGTATTGTTGTTTTTGTGTTGCAGTTGTTGTTGCTGTTGCTGTTGTTGTTGCTATTGTTGTTGTCCTTCTCCTTCTTCTTCTTCTTCTTCTTCTTGTTTGTTTGCACATTGACAACAAATCGATAGATAAAGAACGAACCATTAGAATGTTTCAGAGAAAGAGACGTTTCTCCAACTGGCATCTGCTCCATCTCCGTCCTGACAATGAATGTTCTCTGAGTTCACAGAAGGAATGTGTCTGTGTCTGTGTCTGTGTCTGTGTCTGTGTCTGTGTGTCTGAGAGTGCACCTGTTTCAACCCAGCAAATACATTCTTTACTAACTCACTATGAAATTGTTTGATGAGAGATACAGAATAGCGCAGCTGTTGTTCTGTGTCAGTCTAGAGACATAAATTTGAAATCGTCTCCACTAGACCTTAATATGAAAGCCATAATTTGACGTAAGCCACTCCAGTCTCACCTAGAAATCTCAGGTACCCCATGATAATGAAAAAGTTCGATCTTTCAACCTTCGCTAAGTTTTTCTTTTTTTTTTTTTAATCACAATTCGTTTTGACTGCGTGTAGATAACAGTTTATAAATCGTAGCACAATCTTGCATTTGAAAGTCGGATTTGGAGTTCGTTTTGAAATTGACAGTTTGAAGTGGCCCTTTGCTGTGTGTAATTAATTTTCAATCTATGGCCGGGACATGAGAAAATTGAAGATTAGTTCAGAGTAAAAGGTCAGTGCCTGTGAGGTCCGTGGTAAATCAATACTCTTCACCTGATTTATTTTCCACATTGTGGAGCATAGACTAGTTTGTTGATAATTTTCACTATAAATCAGCTGACAACAAATTTGGCAAACGAGGAAGTGGTTGAGAGCAAAATCTAATAATGTTTGTAAGTTCGTATACAGGTTAATGCCCACTGAAGAGACTTACCAATGTTAACGCCCCAGTAGGCCAGATGACACAACGACGTCCTCAGCACCCTGGGCGGCTGGGGACATAATTATAATGCCTCGGCTATTTACAGCCACTGATCACTAGCAGTTTGATCAATATATTATATAACATGATCACGGCAAGAATCGAACCCTCGATCTTTATGATGGATAAAAGAAACTTTATTATCCACATGTTAAAAAATTGCGTTGGTTCGTTTGCCAACAGTAATATACGTCTAGTACTAATTAATATGAGATCACTATAGAAGTAAAAACAATAATACTCTTTACACGCATCTAGACGTCCAGAAACATGACATATAGAAAAGTTCACAGTCATTGTCACAACAAAAACTACTCACTCGCTACACTCGGTCACCATGACTCCATGCCTCATCCGGTCACCCTGACCTTTCTCACTCAACAAACCATAGTCTAGTGTGCGGTGCACTTCATACTGGAGTTTGGATTGGTTAAACACACTTTTTTTTTTAATTTAGAGTGACGAAGAATCTAGCACCAATATGACTGAATGTGGCATGAAAGAAGTTCGGTATCTCTCTGTTCGACAGGAATGAGGCAAAAGCCTGCTGCCACTGCGCTCTGATGTTTTGTATTTATCGAAGAGACAATGTTCAATGTCACAGTGGATTGTTTTTCTTTATCCATGGTTGAGCAGCTCAACAATCGAAGGTAAGGTGGTGTGTGTCACATCTTGAGGTCAGTGCCCCAGCTATAGAGCAGCGCTGATCCAGGCTTAAGTAAGCTACCACTCAGGTCGTAAAGTCTGAATCAAACTTTCAAATTTTTTTTGAACGTGCTGCTGTTTCAATAGAAAACAAAAAGCAGAGAGACAGCGAGGTTTGTGAGCTAACTATCAACGAACCCCTTTGAGTATGGGAGAATAAATTGGGCAGGAGACAGTACTGTTGTATTTGACGTGATCTCGTCTGCTGACACTTTCTGTTGCCTCACTGTCCCCAGTCCTGGTGTTTCCCTTCATTATTGATAACACATCATTTATCTGGGCGATGTGTATGTCTTCTTGTCTTTCCAGAGAAGAATGGGCTTTGTATAGAGCAGACGAAGAATTCGAGTACGCTAGATTAGAAATCAACCAAAAGTAAAACTGAAACAGGAGAGAGTTTATTGAGAGGCAGATATTATATACACCTAAGCCTAAACAAGTTAACTTCTTATAACTTTATAATTTACAAATGCGCAAAATCTTTCTACTGTATACTGCAATGTATTGCTGACTGCAGTCACTAAAGTCCCAATTTTCCTTCGCCATTCCCACTGACCGGTCATGGAGATAAGCCATGTGAGCTATGAAAATAACATATTTTTAACAGCCAAACTTTCAAACAAGTAAAGTTTTGTGCTATGTCCCTACGTTTGACCCCCCCCCCCCCCCCNCCCCCCCTCTAATTCATGAAAACCTAGTTAAAGTATCAGGCTGTTTCCAGAGAAGATGTTCGCTCATTGGAGAGCCCTATCTCTTTCTAATCCTTGATTTCAATAGTAAAGCGCATATTGTAACCTTCTAAGTTAAAGCGACCAATTTCGAATTCTCTCGAATTCTTTGCAGTTTCATTATACCAGAGAAAAGGGACCTAGGATTACAGGCTGTGAATAGGCCAGGTGCCCAGGATTATGGGAAAGCAAAGTGTTGAAACACGAAGTGTTTGATGTGGGCTTCTCTTTTGAAGACCTCTTGTTGAATGGCTCTCCGCAAAATTTCTCACTTGAATTTGTTTGGCTGTCTTTCACAGACCACAAGATCTGTATTATATCGATAATGAAGGCTGTCAAGCAAGATTGTAATGAATTGGATAATAGATAGAAAAGGCTTGAGCCTGGGTATCGTTTTTAAGCCTTGGTATTACTGCATACAAGTGAAAACATGCGCTAATATGTTTAGAGTGTAGCTATGACGACAATGTTATATTTCAATAGACCATTTCAACACTTCGGTTATAATATAGTATGTCAGTGCCGACCCAGTGCTTATTTACGTAACAACCTGTTTTCTCCTTATCAACACCTTCTTTTGTGCAGGAGAAATTAATCTTCTGAATAGATGACGCTGTTTGTCTAGACCAGGAAACTCATGGCTTTTGAAATTCGTTCAGTTTCATGCAGCAAACAAGTAAAGCAGTGTATGTATGTGTGTGCTTCTCTCTCTCTCTCTCTCTCTCTCTCTCTGTCTCTCTCTCTGTGTGTGTGTGTGTGTGTGTGTGTGTGTGTGTGTGTGTGTGTGTGTGTGTGTGTGTGTGTGTGTGTGTGTGTGTGAGAGAGAGAGAGAGAGAGAGAGGAGAGAAAGAGAGAGAGACAGGTGAGGACGTTAGGCGAATGCCTTTACTTGGGAAGAACGGGCCAGGTCTTGGGGAGACTGTTATCAGTGTTTTCCCACCCCC
>JAWQUT010000034.1:3316644-3333561 GCA_033807755.1 Ellobium chinense
AAACAGAACTGACACTTTGGACCCTCTCAGCTCTCTCTCTCTTCCCGCCCTCCCCTCCCACTATCTTTTTTTTTTCCTTATCAAGAAACCCTAACTTTAGCTTGTTAAAAGCCCACACGGGATATAAAAGAGAAAGGTATTGTGCATGTTGGCACACTTTACTAGTTTGAATTCATTCACGGTTAACACTGAGGTCCATTATTTTCCCGACTGTCACAAGTTTACTGTCTCTCTAAATGTTCTGGTGAAGAAAATTGATATCAAAATGCTCCGCATAGGAAACCAAATCCATTCGAGTCGAGTCCACGGCCGTTTTAGGTGGGGCTTGTCTTTTGATGGTAATGGTCGGATGGTGCATGTTCAAGTGGTTGTCCATATCTGCTCCGATAGCACATGGTGTGTTTAATTAACTCTTATGTTCTCTTTGGAGTCCAGCACATTTTAACTTTACTCTCTGATACTCTCTTATTAGGACAGTTCTAACAAGTATCACCCTCGCGACTTCTGGTGCCATTTTAGTAGGAAATAGTCCAAACTTGGAATGGGGTGCCAGATATCAGAAAGTCCGCCAGCTACGTTTGTCGACTGGTTTCGGGAGCCCAAATGTTCCAAAATCCAATTGATCAGAGAAAAAAATAGCAGGGTATAAAATCTCTCTTTGGACAGATTGTGTGGAAATAGTCACATAAACTGAAATATCAGCGTGAAAGTGGTGATATGCAGTCCTGAATATTGTCCATGTGACCCAAGCGGATTTCATATTTGTGCAGACCTGTGGTCAGCAAGAGAAGAACAAATGTTTACTCCCTTTTCATCTACATTAAAATTGTTAAAAATCTACAACGAGGACCCGAACTGTAAACGGCAAATAATTTGAGCACGTTGGTGGCTCCAGACTTCAAGTTAGTCTTGGCCATCTCGGAATGTTGGTCGTGGTTCGAGGAGAAGATTTCATTAAATATCCTGTGTGTCCTAGGAGATGTTCCACTTTCATCCTCTCGGTGACAAGTTTTGGTTGTCAGAGTTGGGTGGGTCATGCCTGATAAGCATCAGTCTGGGTAAACAGGAAAGAAAAACAAACATTCTTGATGTATAGTTCCTCTCATTTCCTGTCAACAGAGAAGGTGGATTAGAGATGAATAAGTGATGGACCGATTCGATTCTGAACTTCTGGATAAAGACTCGAATACCTTCTTTCGTAGATAGCATTGTACCTGAAGAGGGCTTTGCTTAAATCATACTTTAATCAAACAAAGAGGTCAAGTTCATGTAACGTAGATGCATTCATTAAACAACTGCATACATCTACACCAATGAAATCTGACAGATGCCTCGATTTTCGTCGATACCGTGCTGTGTGGCGGCCTTAGTTTTTCTGTTTAATGAGGCTGATATTTTAAGAACTAATTCTTCTTTGTACGGCTTCGTGTAACCGCCAGTTGTTGATTTAAATATACTAAAATAAAAGTTGCGTTGCTTCCCTTGGTCAACCTATGCCGGTGTTTGATCAGAAATTCGCTTCTCAGGCATGCACGCCCATTCAAAGAGCGGGCGTTGTTGCTAATTGATACAAGGATGTTTTTCTGTTTGTTTTCTTGAATGTCTCTGTTCAATAATTACCGCAGTTAGATAGCATAGATAACTGTATTTCGTGTGCATTTTGTGCGTTATGAGAGGACGTGCGCTCCTCAAGAAGCAAGTGCGTGATTTTGCAATTACATGCATTAAAAAATTGTATATTTCTGTAGACTAGAACGACTCGGAAAATGTATCGTTTAAGACATCGAGAATCAACTACATGAATTACCCACCTTTTCTCTTTCGTCCATTACTCGCAATAATCACAAAATTCTAATATCTCACTGATGTGTCGATGCAAACAAAGCCAGAAATAGACTAGAATGTAATGATTTAAATGACAGATGACTATAAGTCTTTAGTACTTTTCATCATGGCGGCCGTGTGTCAGTTCAGAGTTACGGGCCTTGGATGTTGGAATGTTCGGTACCCACGTGCAGGGTTTTTCCCCATACACACTTAGGTTTTAAATGTCGGAAGACGCGTTCGTTGTCATGGTGACTTGAAACTCCTTCTTGTGTTGGAAGAACTGTCTAAGATCGTGGGATAGGGGAGGGGGAGNGAGGGGGAGGAGGGAGGGCAAGAAAGGTGGATGCTGAAATCCAGTTCTTCTTTGAAAATGTCGATCTTGAGATGCTGTTTTTCAGGAAGTTTAGTCATTTCTCTACATGAAAAAAAATTCATTTGAAATAAAATCACAGTCTCGTTTCTTGTTATCTTGATCATTATTTCTAACTCCTGTGTCTCCAGGAAATTCTTGTCTGCTTTCCTCCAGTCTGTCAATCACTTATTATAACGAACAGTTCGCAGTAACTGCCAACGATGTGTTCTCTTTGGTTTCCCGGAGTAGAGAAATTATAGAACGTCTAATCAGAATTTAAAAAATATCGGTTATGTTCTAATGCCAAAAAATGCCCCCAAAAATGTTACTGATATGTGTTGAGGTTGTTCGGACTTACAGTAGTATGGATAGCTTGGTAGTCGGTGATCTTATCAGAGCAAAAGAAGACAGTGAGTGCAAATGTTGAATATTGTTATAAGAGTAATGGAACCAAAGTCGTTCTTGTTTACGTCATACATCGACTGAACATTTAATTGGAATATTTGTCACAACAAAAATACTTTGGGTAACTGATACCTTGTGACAGTAAAGAGAGAGAGAGAGAGAGAGAGAGAGAGAGAGAGAGAGAGAGAGAGAGAGAGAAATATGTTGAACAATGTGCGTGCGGCAGCGCAAGTAAAGACGTAACAGAGGAAGAAGTCGAGAAGACAGTCAGGGAGACCTCCACACAGCAAGAGGAACATTTTAAGGTCAAGAGACTTGTGGAACACTTTCCCAACTTTAATCCTAAAAAAAAAACAACCAAAAACTTCATATGTGAATATTTCACAACCTTCTCTTTTAACGACCAAAGAGGCTTTAAGGTTTAGATTTTTTTGTTTCTCAGTCGACTGGAGTAAAATTTTGAATGCAACATTCCTACACTACTCCCGAGCTCCTCACGTATAGGATTTTAAAAATATGTTTTCAATTTTTGAGGTACAGTACATAAAATGTAGCCCCCCCCCCNAAAAAAAAAATAAAATAAAAAAATAAAAATGGGAACAGATTTGGGTCTGCTACACATCATTTTCAAAAATACATCAAAAACAAACAAAAAAAAATTCAGTGTATCCAAAATCTCATGAGTGAGGTTACTTTTATTGGACGGAAATGCGTGTATCCAATGATCAAACTGTTTCAGCGCAGTTTGTCAAACGAAATAGTTTTGAAAACAGCCACTTTCAGTATTAAAAAATGTAAATTGGCTGCGTTTCCATGACAACCATCAGTAAATCTGGATGTTTTCCTACATTTTTGTCTCTCTAATTCCAGCAAGCGAACTAGAAAATTAATGTTAAAAATGTTGTCTATAAGAGTTCAGAAAAATCACCGCTCCCTCCCCCTCCCTCCTTCCTTCCCTCTCCCTCTCTTCCTCCCCACCCCACCCCTCTAACTCTTTTTCCACCCCAACCCCTCCCAGGAATGCCAATGACATACCTTGTAATCCATTCAAAATTTCGGTGGCCATATTGTGAATGACACTCAGTCTACATTCAGGATTATCATGACATAATTTACAGCCTTGTAATTGTGTTCTCGATCTTTTATCACTGCCGCCCCCCCCCCCCCCCCCCCCCCCCNTCAACCCATCGCAAGTCGAAAACTCACTGTGTCGCCTCCTTTGCCGTTAGAGTGGACTGGAGTGTAGAGGTACGAAAATGATAAAATGTACATAATGTTGGCGATGTTCACATACTATCGAATACCCTGGCATTGAACTGAACAATGGACGCTTTATAGCTACCAAGATTCCTAGGCAATATCTGGCTGACTCATTCGCTTAGCTCTGGACAATCGTCTTATATTCTGAGGGTCATTTTTCTAAACGCTTAAAGAAAGCCTACCCCACCCTCTCCTGTCTTTTTTCAGCCTAACTTTTTTACTTCGACATGTCTGAATTAGCAGACAAGTATAGGAAAATATCAAGATTGACTATGGTTGCAATGGAAGCTGTATTCTTCACCGTGTCTAGTAGGTACAAAGTAGACTATTGCTGTTTGTGCGTATTCAATGATAACGTCCTGGGTTTGGGTAATTCCCCATGACGACTTGAAGGTTTTTGGCACCAATTAAAGCGGCAAACCACTAATTGTGTACAAGTCAAATAATTCGCCAATATATAAAATCCCCATTTTTTTTTAGGCCCTGCCAGTCAGTGTCAGAGTGTAGAAATATGTAAAATGATCTGTGATCTAAATAAAGCATCCAGTCTTAAAGTTCCAGGTTCAGTTTGAGCCTTCTAGATAAAAAAAAAAACAAAACATACAGTGTGTAGGCCTATGTATTCACATGCGGTCAAAACCAGCCTAACGAAAACTTGGGGACCAAATCAGAATTCGAAGTGACCTTTTTCGAAAGAGATTTATGAAANTCTCTTATACACATCTCCCTTTCCCGCCCTTATTTTTTCTTCCCGTTAAAAGATCAAGCAAAAAAAGTAGTTTAACCTCCATGGAAGAGATTTCCCGAAATCACAATAGTATTTGCGGAATAACACAAAATGTTAATAGGGTCAGAAGAAAAAAAACAATAGGTGCCAAAGACCTGAATCCAGCGCTTTTTGGTGACGTAAATTTCTAGACATGAATGAAGTGACATGGTTTAGTTGACGTAGAATGTGGAATTCCTTGACAGTAACTCATGTCTTGCTAGCATGCTTGAACCAGACAACTCACACGAAAAATATCTTGCTGAGATGATAGAGTGAAAATAAACATTCAGCCGTTCAATTTCCTTGTCCATTGGGTTTCTGCCACCAGTCAGTTGTTCTTGTTTCAATTTCTCGTGATCTTTTCACGCGTTATTTTGTGTTGGACATACTCTCTCTACTATGTTATTAAACTCATGAAGAAGGCCAGAGGCCGAAAAACTGGCACGAAAGAATCCGTTGTTTATGTATCTTTCAAGGTTTTTTTTTTTACCTTACTTCTCTTTCATTGTCTATAAAGATCTACCTATTCTCTATCCTTATATTTGGTTAATAAGTATTTAGAATTCGAAAAAACTAATATGTTATTGGTAGTTTAACTAAAAAGTGCTTTTCCCTTTCAATTCTAGTAGTTTGTTAAAAGAAAACAAAAAAGGTGACAATAACCACCTAGGCATCACGGTATGAAATATGAAAAAAAAAAAAATTGGTTCAGCTGGGGGTCGAACCCAGGACCTCTCGCGTGTGAGGCGAGCGTGATAACCACTACACTACTGAACCGCTGAGAATAAGGCCACCAGATGTGACGCTATCAGTGAACGCTATATTAATACCACACGGCATCTGGTCCAGGGGAGACCAGCTGTGAAATGTTTGAAACTTGAGTTATATGTGTTTATTTCCCCTGAAATGTCAAACGGTTCGTGGAACCTATTGTTTTTTCTTCTTTTGGCCCTATTAACATTTTGTGTCATTCTACTCATACCACTGTGATTTCGGGAAAATTCTTCCATGGAGGTTAAAGTACTTCTTTTGCCCGATCTTTTACGGGGAAGAACAAGTGGGCCAACGCCCAAAATTTTTCACAAATCTGTTTCGAAAAAGATCACCTCGAATTCTGATTTGGTCCTCAATATTTCATTTGGCTGTTTTTGACCGCGTGCGAATACATAGGCCTACAAACTTTAAGTTTTTATCTAGAAGGCTCAAATTGTACCTGAAACTTTAAAATTGGATGTTTTAATTAGATCACAGGTCATTTTACAAATTTCTACACCCTGACACTGTCTGGCAGGGTCCCAAAAATGGGGGATTATATATATTTATGATTATATATATATTAATGGATTAATTGGGTTGTACAAAATGAGTGATTTGCCCTTCTAATAGGTGTCAAGAACCTAACAGCCTTGTCACTAAGCCTAACAATCACAATATCTTTATTGAACTATAGTACGTGGAATTTTCCAGGTGATCAGCGAAACATAATAATAAATAAATTATGATAAACATACTATGTGGGTGTAGATCTGTGCAGGCAGACATGGCGATCAATAAACTAATTATTATAAGGTACGTGAAGAGAGAAATTAATCTCACCTGGTCTTGTCTACGCCAGCTAGGAAAGGAATCAAGGGCATTTCAGGATGCTGATTATTTTCTTATTTCATTTATGATTAATGTCATTACTGCGTTAATGTATTTTTGTTGTTGTTGTTGTTCTTTTCTCCCGCGACCTTCTGAATTTCTCGATTTCTTGAGTATTACACTTCACCCGCAAATATTTCTTGCCGCGAAAATGTTATGTTCAAACATGTTCAAAGGACTCAGTACTAGTGGAAAGTTTGTACACGAGGTGGTACGCCTTCAGGAACTCGTATATCATTTACGTGTACAAATCCACATCATAGTGTTTGACGTAGTGCATTGTAGTTGAACCTGCCATCTTCATGACTCAAACCCACATGATTGTTATATCCTTTTCATAAGTGAGCAGATTTGTCTGGCTCTGTGTGTGTGTGTGTGTGTGTGTGTGTGTGTGTGTGTGTGTGTGTGTGTGTGTGTGTGTGTGTGTGTGTGTGAAAGAGAGAGAGAGAAAGAGAAAGAGAGAGAGAGGGGGGAGGTGTGTGTAAGTGTGTATGAGTGTGCATGTGTGCGCGAGCATGTGTGTTAACGTCTATGTACTAAAACTAGTCTGTTCTTATATAGTTTATGGTGTCCTGCCTTAGGGGAGAGAGAGAGAGAGAGAGAGAGAGAGAGAGAGAGAGAGAGAGAGAGANAGAGAGAGAGAGAGAGAGAGAGACAGACACAGAGAGAGAGAGAGGTGTTTACAAGGCAATGAGATATAAGGTATTCGTTCGAAGATCTTAAGACAAATCCTAGCCGCAAGGACGTTACCGCTGGCAGATGGATAGCAAAGCTCACAATGTATGAACAAAAACTGCCTTTATCAGTTCCATGTAAACCTGAGCGATATCTATGAAGCGAAACAGGGACGTATAAACCAAAAACAAGAACAAATAAAACTCCGAAATATCGCTGAATAGATGTTATTTTTGTAAAAGTGGCGGAAAACTAAAACATCATATTATTTACTAATTCTCTGAGGACAGTGTGAAAAAGTAATCTTCAATGTCAAAGCTTTTCTGTCTCCATGAGGAAATTCGTTCTTTACATAAATAGAGGAGTATTTTTTTCCTGGGGGAGTATGAAATGACCGAACTCAGTGTTTTCCTGGACAAGAAACAGTAATTTTGCCGGGATTATAACACTGCTAGTGTTATTTACCAGGGAAAACAAAACTGTAGGAAAAACTTACACTGACACCGGTTTGATGGTGGATTCATAACATTCACGGTTTCAGGATAAAGAATGAAGACAACATGGTGGGAGAGATGACATCTCATAACTTGATTTTGTTCCCAGGCCAACCCGGGGTTATTTTCATCCTTGTATTTAGATCTCCAAGATTCTTCACAAGAAGACCATCGAGGCGTAGACAATGAAATTCCTGTCTTGTATTTATAGTTATCTTCGTCTTCCTCTTCTTCTTCTTCTTCTTCTTCTTCCTCCTAAGGTCGCCGTACAACTTGGAATTGTCGAAAACGGTGCATATCAAGTTTTTAAAAGTGTTTATGGTCTTGCAATAAAATGTCTAGTTGTTACATGAACACGTCTCTCTAGTTTTATTATAGTAGTGATATTATTATGTTACTGATGAAGATGATTCGTCCATTTCTGACTCCAAGGACTGAATTAGGCACGTTGCACATCTAATAATCAAATGATATTCAGCACGATAATACAGTAGAGTATGACACTGAGTAATGGTCATGTCCACTTGGAGGAAGATCCGTGTTCATGGATATATATATAAACAATGAAAAAGGATGTAAATGATGAGATGGCTGCGTGCTTTTTTAAGAGATCTTGGGACTGGGTGGATGACTTTAGCGATGACCTACTTTGAGTTCATAACCATCGTCTGTCATGATCACGGCTAACAACAACAACAACAACAACAACAACAACAACAACAACAACAACAACAACAACAAGGGACAGGAGATATATATACACTAAAACAAACAAACAAAATCTAAAAATAAGATATTGTTTCCATTATTAACCCTTAAGGAATGGTTGTGTTCCTTCAGAGCCAAAGTACTAGTTAATATACTACACTCCGCTTAATTGCAACTCATTGGATGTCTGAAAAAAAGCTGCTATTACAAGGAGTTGCAATTAAGCATTTTATAAGGAAATATAATACTTTAATTTGCAACTAAAAAAAAAGTTATAATTACGGATGAGTAGCAGGTTGAAATTAAAGTGAAAACAATAATTAAAGAGACCGTCATGGCAATGTCTATATAATTATGATTACTTTGTACTTCCTAATGATGTTATGGAGATCATAGTTGTCAATGTTTGATGTCTTAGCTGTTTCCATCCATCTCATCCCTTTTTTCGTGTGTAAGGAATCAATATATTTTAGAAATATTCTGTCATTCTTCATCAAATGTTTGACACATAGAAACATTATACCAAGATCAGTTAGATTTTGAACTTTCTGGACAGGAACCAGATGTCCTAAACTTAAGGCTTTCTCTAGCAGGAAACACAGTGACCTTTCATCCCTAGATACAAGAAGACATTTTATAATTGAGTGCTAAAACTTACTAAATTCTTAAGTCTGCAATCATTATCGAACCTTTAATGACCTTTTAAAGTGAAATCGCTCTCCTATTCCCCCTCCCCAGGGCCAGTTTATGGGGACTATGTAAAAATTGCACAGCCATTTTGCTAGATCCTTGTCGCATATTTATATTTTGATTGGTTTGTGTGTTTACCTCTCATTTGCGTTTCCTCTGTTATAACTGAGCTTTTTTGCCTCCCGCCGCATGCAAGGGCATCATTTGATGTCTGGTTTGCCAACAACTTCTGCTTTATCCATACTTCCTCTTACGCACCTCACATCTCAAAATCCGAACGACATCTGATACAGCACGTGGCTGGTATTTGATCGGGTATCTCCGAACGGTAATGGGGAACTACAGCGAGACGCTGAAAAGGCTATCGAGGAACGATCTCGCTTGGTAAACAAAACAAACAAACAAAATTAACGTCATTCTGGGTGTTTCCGTAAGTCGAGTAACTTACCTCACTCATTAACGGAATGGCTGACAGAGTGACGTCATAACAATGCTTTCTTCCTTCTTATCCTCTGACCAAATGACAGGCAATGTAGCTCCATTATATGTAGTCGGAGGAAACGTTGGAGGGTGGGGNNGGGGCGCGCGGAAAGAACCATAAAATGGTCTCAACATTCGGATTTAAGAACCACAAAAGTCTTGTGTGAGGAAAAAAAACCAAAAAGAGTGTTTGGGATGAAGGAAAGACGTCCTCAAAGTGAAACTGACTTATGGAGACAAGGAAAAGAGAACTCTGGATATTTTGCACATCTTGCAGCAAAAATAGGAGGTGGTGGAGGGGCGGTGGGGGGAGGAGGTTGGGGATTGACTATGTGCTTTGACAGGAGGGGCGTGGACTGGCCTGGACGACAGGTGAGTCTCGGTAATATGTGCCTTATATGGTCAATAACTATTTAGAAAACGAAAGAGAAACTCTCCGACTCAGTGCAGATATGGACACAGCAAGGCGCAAAGAAACTTATGACTAACATAATTATTTAAAAAGAGCACCCAGTACGGAGCTTCATACTGATCAGCTTTGATTTGAAAGGATCTTCAACTTACTAGGCTTGTCTAGTGAATTCACTCAGTGAATGATGTCAACATATTTATCCGTTGAAAACCCGATGAGTATGGTTGAAAGAGAGACAAACAAGCCCTCCTCTTAAACCTTCGTCTCTCTAATCCCAAAGCCCACAGGGCAAAATTATTTATTTTTGAATGATCGTCAAAATTGCACTGTTCATGGTCTATCTCGATTTGTTAAAAGAATTTTAGATCTGTTCTTTTTTTTTCTGGTCGTTTGATAAACCACGTAAGAACTGATTCCATTTTTCCTGATGTGGTAAATATGTCATGTTTAGACCCATATTGTTGTATTTGTTCATTCTATGAATAAAGTTCTGTTCTGTTCTGTTCTAGTCTCAAAGACTGTGGTGGGTGATAACAATCTCATGAACTCCATAATGACCAGCCGTGAGAAGAATGTTTAGTGATTCCTTTTACCTTTTTTACACATCTCCGTATTTTTTTTTCTCATTTTCATGTAAATGTAACCGGGTGGAGAGGTATAATTATATATTATGTATAGTATTCATTCCATATTATTTAAGGGGGGAGGAATGTGAGCTCAGTTTGATAATTTTTCCTGATGTTACATATTATTTTAGGGAAGTGTGTCACCAGGGATTTTACCAAGTTACTGTGAATTATCAATTTTGAGAAGATAGGCCGAAAAAAAAGCTATGCTAGAAATGTCCTGTCCCAGCCGGGAATTGAACCAGGGTCTCTCTGCTCGCAAGTCTGAATACACCACAGGGACGCTAACTTCAGAGCAATTAAATTCTTAAATACCCACTGCCTGAATATGTTTTCTAACTTTCACGTGCGAGTCCAGTGTTCACCCTTGACCTTAACACACTTCCTGATTGCTCACATAAAGATAGATTATTCCTTTGAAGGCAGGGAGGACGGAAANACACTTGGAAGTTAGGGAACATATTCAAGCAGTAGATATAATTATAAGATTTAAACTGTTGTGAAGTTAGCATACTTGTGGTGGAGTGGTAGCAAGTTCAGACTTGCAAGCTGAGACTCTGAGTTCGATCCCCAGTAGAGACAGGACAATTTCTAGTGTTAGGTTACTTTCAGACTGTCTTTTCAAAATTGATCTTTTAGAGCAATCAAGTAAAATACCAAGTGTCAATACTGTTTTTTGAAGAATATCACTACCAGATCGAGCTAACATTCCTCTCCCTGCCTTAATTGACTAGAAAAATAGATTATACCACCTGATATCACCTCCCCTCTCCCTCCCTGACCCCACCCCTCCCGTACCATCCTAACAGATACTGTCGGAAGAGGCAGGGTGATCGTTGTGATTCAGAGATTGAGACGGTACAACACTCCAAGGCGGTGAACTCTTCACTTTCTACTGAGCCGTGTCTTTCTGACGTGACAGTGTGTGTCCCAGCAACGAGTGTGTCACACATTCTCATTCCAGTTTCTTAAGAAGGAGCTCAAGTATGTGTCACGAGTACCGTCATGATAGTCAAATAAATTTTAAAAAACAAAAAAAAAGAAAACGGAGCGGACAGTATAAAGTTGCAGGGCGTAGGCAGAATGTCAAAAATTAGGTATTTTCAGCTCCATCACGTGATTTAGGAAATCTTGCTCACACGTTGGTTTGTTTACATGCTCTGCTCATGTATGATTACTCGTCATTTTATCAAAATAGCCTAGCAATCCCTAGATCATGTGGTGTAACTGATCCGTCTGAAAATACCTCATTGGATAAATGGAAAATTGAAATGTGCATGTTTGTTCGTTTAGAGCTTCATGTTCAGCCCGAGAAAATCATTCTGAGGAAAAATTCTGTAGTTTCATGTACGTTTTTATAATGTGTTCGTTAATGAATTCTTCATAATAGTTTCATCATATTTTTCCAAAGGATGTCGATTTGTCCTTAATTTACTGTTAGCTGTACGTTAAGTCAATTAGAACACACGAACCTAACTTCTAGGTATGGTAGAATGTACGTCAGTGTCATAAATGTGAAAATACAGCTCATTCAAGGAGGTTTAAAAATGAAGAGTAGTAAGATTGATATAACTTAGACTAGTATACATTATAGAAATAACTTAAAGCAGTGAACATTATAGAAATAACTTAGACCAGTATACATTATAGAAATAACTTAGACTAGTAGGCCTATACACTATAGAAATAACTTAGACCAGTATACATTCCTGAATACTAGCGTCGGGTATCGCTATGTACCAAACTTCGATTCAATCCCACAATAAATTGTTATACAGCCGCTTTTAAGCCTAAGCCACCGCACGCTGAAAGCGATAGTCTATTTTTAGACTTCGAAGAATTCCCACTTTTATGACATAACCGAAACATGTTGAAAGTATGGTATACCATTGTCACACATTCTTTATAATTGTGTAAGGACATTTTATTGACTACTCTGAGTGAAGGCACAAAATAATCAGTGTTGGTAACAAATTAATGCTGGGTCTTGCGAACTTGTCAGCACATATGGGGGGNNNGGGGGGGTACTAAAGTTTCGACTTAACCGTGTCTTGTGTGCAAACATTGAGAGCCACCGCTTTCTTCACACAACTTTCTTCACACAACTTTCTTGTCTGGCGACACAAAACATGACCTAGAAACTTGACAGCCTGGTGCCTACGGCCATTGTTAATGTAACGCAAATGAGACAAGGTGAAAAACGAAGAAGGGCTTCGGAAGAAAAGATAAAGAGATAAATTAAGAATGTAAATTTACTGTGATGCGCGCCAAATAGTGCAAAAGGAATAGACAGGTGAGAAGGTCGTAAACTTTTTCATGAAACATTTCACAACAAAAGCAAATGCTAAACGTGAAATTTTGACCATTTTGCTTTCCATAGTTCAATTCCTATTTTTTTTTCCCCTTTAATGTTAATCGGGTTGTTTCCCTGCAGTTCTTGCCTGTGCTCCGTGACCGACCAGGGACTGTGCTAGACTACAACTCTTAGTGTACACTGCGTCATGACAGTCATTCAGCCCACACAGTGAAAGACCAACCGTGCCCAGTTTAAGTTGATTCGCGGTACATTCATGACATACGAAGTTATTTTTGCAGTAGTCTCAAATGAAACTGTCATGTGCTTTTACTAGTAGTGTGTGCGTTTTCCGTCAGAGTTTCATAGAACACGTAAGTGGAAGATGTTTTATTGGTTGTGATGCCACGTGCTATAGTGATTTACTGACAAACATTTAGAATGTTATACATGTATGTATGTTACACATTACTGTAGGTTGGCCTGCCGTGTTCAGTCAGATTGTTATATTATATATAATTAATATGAGATATGTATGTTCAGTTAGGCTAATATATGAAATGTGTAGGGTGCACATTACTATTATAACGATGTGTAGACTAGTCCTCAGACAACTCACTGGACAGTTACTGACTGTGGTTCTAAGTCACTCTGAGTACAAAATACTCGTAATTTGATTCGTAGTCCCTGATCAGTTGAAACTAATAAATGTTGAAACATTTGACAACATCAGAGAACGTAGACTCAAGATGACTTCTTTTACAGGACTCCACTAACCAGTAATACAACGAGTTGAAAGCCTCTCATATCCTTGAGATGGAGAGCAGTACAAATTCAATTGTTATTCTAATCCCTCTTTGCCCATGCACATGCTTTCCAAGAGGACAGCATATTATATCTTAGGCATGCCATTACGCGTTTCATTTATAGTATTGTTTCTGTTTAAGCTAATAAGAGTTGTAGAACGTAGAAGGGCGGATGTTCAGCATACTATGTTGCTGTTTAATCTAATTCAAAGTATGTGTAAGCAAACTGAAAGTTATATAACGTGGAAGAATGAATGTTTAACACAGAACAGAGTGATCGATCTAGGTAAGAGTCCTGAAGACGGACAATGCAGCAGCGTATTATAAAATATCTAAAAAAGTGTGGACCGGACTGTTACAGAAATTAATATGCATTACCATCGATCTTCTATCGATATGGAAACGTTTATAGGTCAATGATTGAATGAGGATGAGAACTGGCGAAAAAAATCAAACACAAATCATAATGGAACTGGCCTAATATATCTTCATTGGACTTTTTCTGTGAGTGGGTCCTAACTTTTAGCATATCATAGAAATATGAATACATGACGTGTCATTAAATATTTTAAATGACTGATAATTGGGATTTGTGGCACTTTCTTGTAATAAACCCCTCCAATATAATGGATATCAACTCTAGTCTAGAGTCTAAGATGTTACAACAATAACAATATAACAATAATTTTAATTTTATTGAGCTCAAACGGCGTCTGCTGTATATGAGCAAACAGAACGGTAACAATTGTAGGCAGTATGTTCACTCTCTCACCCATACCTAATTTATCGACAGCCATTCGTACATTATGCATATAATAACTCTAACTCAACCATTCAGTCGCGCGCCCGCTCAGACAGACAGACAGACAGACAGACAGACAGACAGACAGACAGACAGACAGACAGACAGACAGACAGACACACACACACACACACACACACACACACACACACACACACACACACACACACACACACACGCACATAGACCCACTAACAGGTATGCTCACTCACACAGTTAATGAAGTATACAATAATATATTAAGAAGCATGCTGGCGGCATGACGGCACTGCTATTTGAAGAAAAGCGGTCTTATTTACCTAACAGAATGCAATGGAACAATAATCTCGAAATTCAGGATTTTACAGTGCTTAAAATAATCCTTATAAACTTACTCAAATTTTTTAAGCAGTGTAGATGCTGTGTATTAATCAACTCCTTATATTTAGTCATACTTGGACGAGTTCGATAATGTTTAGGCACATACAATTTCCTTTCCCTATCAAAACATGGGCAATTCAATATGTAGTGGTATTCATCCCCTATGTCTTGAAAGCATTTTTGACAAATTCTGTCTTTATAATCGATATCCCTATATCTCCCCGTTTCAATAGGTAAGCTGTGGTTACTGGTGCGGTATTTAATTACATTATAAAGTTCTGGTGGGTCTAGCAAGTTCAGATAGACTTCTTGCTTCCACAATGTTTTAAGTACTATGTAATTTTTCCCTTTATTGCTGTTACTCGCGTCTGCTCTACATTTCTGGATATACTGGTCTGCTATTCTGTCTTTAATTTGCTTGTCGTTAAATGTAAATATGTTTTCTTGAGTGATCCACATATAATTAAACCCACTGTCTTGCAGAATACTATGTATATAGTTCAGCCATTTAGAATTATTATTAAGCATGATTCCTTCTCTATACATTATTCTATACAATATATAAGAAAGTTTCTCCTTTCTACCTGTTATTAATTTCCCCCAAAAAGAAATCATTCTTTTCTTAATTTCGCAAATAAGAGGTAGCTTTCCTAATTCGCCGTAGATCATGTAACCTGGAGTGCTCGATTTTACCTTCAGCAACATTTTATAACATTTTAAACGAAATTTTTCCAGTATTGAAGAGTTTTCAAAGCCCCACAGCTCAGCTCCATATAACAAAATCGGTTCGATACACTTTGAAAATAGTTCTATTTGGCAGTCCAAGGGAATATAATTTTGTCTGCAGCGACGTAATAGTAAATATGTTGCTCGCTTAGCTTTTTCTAGGTTATATTTCATGGCTTTGATAAACGAAACAGACTTAGTGAAGGTGATACCAAGGTATCTAAATTCATTAACAACTTCCAGCTCCTCGTTATTTATCTTAATCTTAGGTTTTCTATAATCTCGTCCAAATATGATTATCTTAGTCTTTTCAACATTGATATTGAGGTCCCACATTGAGCAGTACTCCTCATAACGAGTTATTAACGTCTGCAAGTTTTGGGAGCTGTCACTAAAAAGAACAGTGTCATCAGCATATATCAGAAGAAATAATTTAAAATAATGAACAATTCCATCCACATTATGGTCAATGACAATGCCGCTATTCGTGTGTTGCAATAAATAGTTTTTGAGATCATTAAGATAGAGAGAAAAAAGGACAGGGCTTAAATTCTCACCCTCCCTTAAACCTACACTGCAGTTAAACGTTCTCGACGTTGCACCATTTAAAGATACACAAGACATAATATTGTCATACATGGACTGTATTGTCCTGATCATATTTTTTCCTAATTTTGCGAGAGCAAGTTTGTTAAATAACAGTCAGGCATGATATTTCTACTGGCAGCTGTGTTAAACCAACGTTGTTACTACGTTACTATCAGTGTCATTTTTTTTGTCACGATATTTTTGAGAACTACTTGTAGTTCTATGTGGGGAAATGGAAAGAGGAACAAGGGCACCTGAAATACTAGTGTATACATGTGACATAACAGAGTGGCCATTTTTTTTTTTTTTAATCCATTGAAAGTTTGCTTTGGTTTCACTGAAAATCCTGACCCATCCTGCAGATATTGAGAGTGTACTCAAACGATACACACACTCAACTCCAACCATGGGTGTGGTTCAGAGAAATCTAATTATGCACTCACAGAGCAGTACAGTTGACGTTTTAGATCTACTCAGGTTTTTGGTGTCGGTTTTTTGGTATTTTTTTTGATCGTCTCTCAGTTTCAGTTTACCTGTGAAACTATTTCTTGTAGACGATCAGCAAGAGGATATCAATCATATACACGACTAGATTTGTAGCAGGAGACATAGCGTGAGAATCCATGAGTCTGTGTCAGTCCCAGCAGGGGTTCATTTGAAAGCTCAGTGATATAAATTATAATGGTATTGTCGCCAGTGTTTCCTTGTGTTGTATGCGTAGATCCAATATCCCTGTCTTCTATGGTTTCTATTACTTACATGGCCCTACATTTCATTGCATGTCCCTCCCCTCCATCCCTCTCCCCTCCCTCCACACCCTCCATTAGGCCGCTTCCACCCCATCTATTTTAAATACTGTAAGAATATTATAGTCATTCGGGTTTCTCAGCATTCCGAGACAGTATTGTGAACCACTGATGTCGTGTGTTCATTGCGACAAAATGAATCATACTTTCGAGGTCCGTAGTTACACGTATTTCACTGTCACACCCCCCCTCCC
>JAWQUT010000034.1:3358649-3383998 GCA_033807755.1 Ellobium chinense
GGGGGGGGAAGAGAAATTGTTCATTATTGTTGACATGGAGAATCAGTAATGCCTCAGTTTGGGAAAGAATGCATCATTCCACTTACTCCACCATGCACCCACCCCACCACTATTGGCCCTCCCCACCATGCGCCCACCCCACCGTGCCCCTACCCCACTTTAAAATGCGCCCATGGACAATTTACTGTTTTCTCCATGTTGATCTTCAAAGAGTTAATCTTCCGGGAGAAATATTCATAGTAATATAAGTGGTCTGACCTTGTTTTAGTCTAAATGTAGTTGGTGTTTACTTGAAGGATGTTTTTTTCTTAACCAGTGCAAGTCAGCCATGCTGATATTCGGATGGGCACGATTTTTTTGACTTGTGATTGGGTACAATTGTAAAATGTTGGGGGGAAATACCAGTGTTATCTTTGAACGGGGGACGGGAGAGGTGGAGTGCACTCTGAGAGCTTAGGTCTCCTTTCTAGACGAAGTTGGTGTGCGAGAACCAGAAAGAAATAAAAAGGAATAATATGTAATAAAAGTGCATAGGGGCCTTAAAGATATCTTATTCAGATCCGGGCTTGCTTCGCTGTTATTGTGAAAACGTGTTATTGTGTATAGTGCTATACTTGTTGCTTCATAAAATCGGGCTGGGGCTGTGAGGTTGGAAGGGTCGTCGACGTCGAGGAAGGAAATATATTTTTCATAAATCGCCTTCACTTCATAGCGGCTGTAACAAAGCTCAGCTCTCTCTTTTTTTTTCAAATAATCAAGACCCCAGCATGTTATATGAAAGGGAAAACAGACAAAAGAGATCGGTCGGTTCGGTGCCGGATTCCATGCAAGGCTGTTACATAACCATAGAGACAACGACTAGAGAAATCTAATGAACTGCAGTTCACCTCCGATAGGAACGTTAAGTTGATTGGCGCCAAGCCAGGAGAGTCGATCCTGTCAGTGTGAGCTCGTCAGTGACAATGACAATGACAGTGACAATGACAAAAAGGTTTAATGCAGACTTTGAAAGAAGTATATGCATCACAAACAGCGTCGTGTTGTTAGGTCAGTTTATAAATGTTGTCTATTTATATCGTCACAATAACAGGCAGTTCGTCTAGCACATCTGAGTGTGGGTTTCAGGAGAGGGGGAAAACAACAGAGGACAAAACAAAAAAGAAAAAAAAATACAATGCCAATGGAGGGCTTCTGTTTGATATTAGCTCTTTGTGTCAACAAAATTATGGTCGAATATTCTTTAAGATAACGAGGTCATTCGCAGTTTCGCAAAAAAATATTTTTTTGAAAAATGAGTATTGACATACAGATAATGAATTTGGAAACAGTAAAAAAAATTAAGTAATTTTTACGGGGGAAACCAGTATTTAATAAGCCCTTTCGACAGAAGACATTAGCCATACGACACTTTGAAGTGTTTGATAGTTTTCTTTTCCCACAAAACTCTACATACTGCAACCCAAAATTTCTCAATGGCCATAGAGTTGGGTGTTGGCATTCTTGACTGAAGAAATGCAGACCTGTTTTCCTGAGATCACAAACAAAATTGATTCCTTAAAGTTATATAAAGTAGAGTAACCCATTGTTCCACAGATTTTCACTAAAGCTACTGTTGACTTGTTGGGTTGCAGTGACAGCAGCTGTATAGTAATATAACCCCCCCCCCCCCCCCCCCCCCCNCCCACCCCTTCCCAAGCCTGCACCCCAACTGACAGAACCCATATTATGATAGCTTCTCCAGTCCAAATGTGTCTTTATGCGATTTTTTATTTCTCCATCCTGGTACAGCGTGTACCATGGCTGACGTAATTCTTATATCCTCAGACACTGAGTCCGCCCAGGGATCTGTATTCTAAGATTTACACGTTTTTTGACAGTCGAATTCTAGGCGACAGCTGTGAAGAATAGACGAATATTTCGTCACAGTCAGGGGCGGTTCGCCTATCTCATTTGAGTGAGTTTTTTCAGGAGGGGGAGAAACTATATTACACAACCTCAGAATTGATGCTAAACTCGAGCTTTGGTGCTGTTTTTTTGTAAACAAAATGACTTTGTGACTTACTTTGTCTAGGACATTGAATGGATGTACTGGGTTGTAGCGAGCGCAAAAATCGCCTAATCTGCAAATTGCCTATCTCTGAGATAGACAATCTGCCTATTACTGTGAATCACTCATATTTTACAGCGGAGTCGAGTATCACACATTGTAGTGACAGTGCTTCGTGCTCTGTCGCCATTTTATACTGTGATTTGTCGCAATTATGTACCGTGCTTTCGCTATTTTGTACCGTACTTTATCACCATGATTTACCGTGATTTGTCGCCATTTTGTACCGTGATCTGTCTCCATTTTTTACCTTGGATGTCGCCATTTTGTACCGTGGTCTGTCGCCATTTTGTACCGTGATCTGTCGCCATTTTGTACCGTAATCTGTTGCCATATTGTACCTTGGATGTCGCCATTTTGCACCGTGGTCTGTCGCCATTTTTGCAGGATAGGATTTGTTACTCTCTTATTAAAGCCTAGTAAGCCGTTAGCCCCGATGTGAGTGAGGATAATGTCTGGACTACTCGCCTACGACGTGTCTTTGCCAAAATATGGGAGCAACTCGTGAACCTTAGTGAGCGTCAACTCTGGTAAATATGTGCGTCACATCTTTGTACCTTTGTATTTCATGGGCTGATATCGAATATGAAGTGACCACGTAATTCCTTTGATCGACTTTATTGATTAAGAAAGAAACCCACTCAGTAGGAACAATGTATACTGCGTGGAAAGAGAAAGTGAAGTTTAATTCAAGTTAAGTAAATGCATGAGGGAAACAGACATGAGAGAAGAAAGCTAGAAATGGAAAAAAAAAACCCCAGCAGTCTGACCAGATAGCGAACCTGAGACCCTCCGAGCGCTCTACCGACTGAACCATTTTTGGTCGACTTCCCGAGACTGATGTTTTCAAGTCTTGCTGGCGGCTCAGAAATATGAATTTGATGACCACGATAATTTCAAACTTGTCTCGCGACACAGTTGACTTGGATCTTCGATAATATATTACTGGCATAGATGTTTGTGTAGTATGGTGTAACGTGGTGTAGTATGGTGTGACGTAATGTTCTAAGGTGTGGTATGGTGTAGTATGATGTAGTATGGTGTGACTGGTGTGGTACAGTGAAGTATGGTGTGACGTGGTGTTTTATGGTGTGGTATGGTGTAGTATGCTCTAGTATGGTGTGACGTGGTGTTGTATGGTGTAGTATGGTGTGTCGTGGTGTAGTATGGTGTGGTATCGTGTGATGTTGTGTAGTGTGGTGTGATGTGGTGAAGTATGGTATGATGTGGTGTGGTGTGGTGTGAAGTGGTGTGGTTTGATGTGGTAGAACATTTTGACTCTAACACCGCCTGCTTTCATCTTATCAATCTCAGCTCACAGCAAAATCACTTGCTTTTTTTCCGGGAGTTGGGGGGGGGGAGTGGGGCTCAGTGTATAACACACACAACAAGTGCACAAGATTGATTATCTACACACTAATCCAGCCTTATTGTCAACAAGTAGATAGACACTTTGCCCGGACTGGTTAGCTAATCACACGGAGATATCAAGACGGAAGCAAATTCTTGTCGGCTTATTGGGGCCCAAAAATAAATACACTCTGTGTGGCGTCTCAAAGTAAAAAGCCGTTTTCGTCATGATTTTGCAGACAGTTATGGCATGTTTTCACTGTAAAAGGCGCACTCTGGTTAGGCTGATCTTCGTTCTGAACCATTAGTCTGTTAGGAACAAAATCATTTCTGTATTTATTACCAATCTCTCAAGAGGATATTCGCGTGCAGAGCATTTCAAAGGACAACTGGGGCGCAGACACACTTGTCAATGCTGATAAAACAGTGAGTCAGAGTTTTAAAGGAGAAAACCAAAAGTGAAAGTTTCACCCTAAACTATGTGCTGATCTGGAGTACAAAATCTGTGTCATATTTTCCAATGTGTATTATAATGTTTTCCAACTGTTTGAGGAAACTTCTGGGCTCGAGGATTGGGAAACTTTGTACTGGGAGATGTGCAAAGAATGGAATGGGCGAAAAACGTGTGATGGGGATTCAAAAAGCAGGTTCAAATATACAGTTGTAAAGTGACACTATAAGTTATATGTCTCAAGACTGATTGACGGAGAGGCTGACGAAGAGAAGAGGAAACTGAGATAAGAAAAAAGACGATGGGCTGTGAAAAAAAGCAACGAAATGCAGATACACGTTAGTCGCCCTTTGTCCAGGTTCAACACTCACTGTATGTTATCATCATTCTTAGGGCCATGATCATCATTAAAGGAGGGGAGATTACTGTTCTTCTGCTCTTCGAGTGCATACTTTTCGAGTTCGTAGCTATAGTCTAACTCTGATTCATCACGACATGAGCTGTGCTGTGCTCCTTGTTATGTCATCCTCTTTTATGGGGATTAGTGAGTCTCACATGTCCAGGCCAGGAGACAAACTCAGTGCTCTTCCTCGTCCTGATAGCTGCAGTTCCGTACATTGCGCACGCACGCACACGCATGGACGCAAGCACGCATACACACACACAAACACACACACACGCACGCACGCGCGCACACACACACACACACACACACACACACACACACACACACACACACACACACACCTCTCCTGCTAAGGGAGAAAAGTGTGCTGTTCCGGTGTCTGGGGTGTATGCATTTCCATTGTTGTTATTGTTGTTGTTTTTATTGTTGTGGTTGTTGTTGTTGCTATTTCCGGTTTCGCTCCGATCGGTAAGGTTCAAAAAGTTTCAAAATATTTCTCAACTGACAGAATGTGGCATGCCTGTTGATGAAATGCACAGCTATTGCTTAAATCATTCGATATTCATTTCAAGGAAATCTTTAATTCGTTGTAAATTTGATTTCAGTATGAACACCTCTTCCTTGAGCTATTTTTGTGACTCGATATTTTTATCGGTCTTTTCTTCCGTTATACATCGTCCTACAGCTCTCATCGACCTCTTTTTGGTACAGGTGTCTGGTGCTAGTGGTATGTAGGTAAAATCTTTACTCTCTATGTAAACTACAAGTGGACCTCACCTAAACACGACACGATTTGAACTTTGACCTGATTGACGTGAGCGTGGTCTAAATCCCTATTTTCATCTTTTCTATTCTGGTTTAGTGATTTGCAGAACCGACATCCTTGCACTCTGGGTATACCGTTCTTTTTTTTTTGTTGTTCAAACAAGGTTTTTCATAACAGAATTACAGAAGTTCTGTTCGTACGGCATTTGAGAGCTGGTGTATTAACGATGGGATCTCTTACGATGGTAAGAATGACATTGGTGTATCAGTGCTGAATGGACCCGTAACAGAGTTCAATATACACAGTGAAACCAGGAAGAAGATCACACGATGGTTTGGACTAGGAGTGAATCGTCCCTGATGTGTAATTTTTCTTCACAGATCAATCCTCGGTTCATATGATATGACATAAATGACAAAGATAAATATTAGATTAGTATAACGAAAGAGCGGGGTTTTTTTTTCTTCAAACTTGATAAGTGGATTTGATATAAAGAAAGATATTGTAGAGGTTATCGTTCCTCACACATACATTTTTATTTACTCTATAATGCTATAACCCTTGGAAGAATTCAGATTTCAAGCTCAGTTTTGTTTTGAAAGGTTTAATAAATCGTGCATGCATGTTCAGGTACTCAGCTAACTCATTTGTCAAACAAAGTGCACTTACCAAGAATTGAAAGAAAAATCTCTTCAGTTCCAATCAAAAAAACTTCCAATTTTAAAAGGATTACGTGTAGATTATGTTCAGTATATGTACTGTAAAGATATCGGAAATCAAACAGCCTGAGCTTAACGAACACCTAATCTAAGCTGTGGGGAATCATCTTGGACCTGCAATTTACAGACTCGCAAATCTTTTTTTTTTTTCCTTTTTTTTTTCCTTCTTTTTTTTCGCTATGTATTGTTAATTTTGGTTGGCCTTTCTCATTGACCAGTATTGGAGATGAACATTTAGAGCTCAAAAAATGACAGTAGTGTTGCTTTGCTGTGTGTCTTTGTTTGACCCCCCCCCCCCCNACCCCCCTCATGAAAACCCAGTTGGGGCCTCCGATTATTTCCAGAGAATAAAGGTTAAAACACTAGCAGACTCTGTCTCTTTCCAACCCCTGACCCGAAATAATAGTGCTGCTTTAATTTAAACCAACTAGGGCCAGAGAAGTGGCATGAGAATTAGGACAGGCCACAGCTAAACTCACTACGCCTCTCGGAGGGAGAAAAAAATGACTTGGAAAATATATCCTCCTTAGGAGAAGTCCTGCCTGGCTGGATTTAGTTGTAATGCCACTGCCTACCCTGCATAGAACCATTCAGTTGTAATGTCACTGTCTACCCTGCATAGAACCATTCAGTTGTAATGTCACTGTCTACCTTGCGTAGAACCATTCAGTTGTAATGTCACTGTCTACCCTGCATAGAACCATTCAGTTTCACCACCAAAGCAAACCTAAGAGCATGATAGGAAACGTGGAAGAAAAAGAAGAGGAGGTAAACATCTTATCAACCTATCTATCTATCATCTTGACCGTTTATGTGCATGTCATTTGGCACGAGTTCTCGGTCGGAATCATAAAAATAGAAAAGTGTTTGCCAAGCTGTGAATGTTCCCACTGGCGCACAATTACTCTTTGATCTAATGGTAGGGGATATTTTCTCTGCTTTAAACTCTGCCACCCTCTAACTTTGAGATTTTGTTGTCTCTTTTTCAGGATTAGCGAGAATGGGAAATCAGCAATCATTATCTGTGAAAACTGGTAGGCATGATGTGTATGTGTGTTTGTGTGTGTGTGTGTGAAAGAAAGAGAGAGAGAAAGACAGAGAACGTGAGGAATATAGGAAGAGATGAGGAGGGAAGAGAGAGAGGAGATAAGAAAAAGAGAAGGAGAAAGGGGAAGAAAAAAGAGAAGGCGAAAGGAAAAAGGAAGGGGGGATAAGAGAAAGAGAAAGAGAGAGACAGACAACATGAGGGAGATAGGAAAAGAGAAAAGGAGAGAGAGAAAGAGAATATAGAGAGAAGAGAAGAAGAAGAAGAGGAGAGAGGGGAACGCAGGGAGAGAAGAGAGAGAGAGAGAGAGAAAGAGAGAGCTGCACCTTTTCCGTTTATCTAACATTTGCTAGTCTGTTTGTTCGTCTTTAGCAGGAAGTTTTTCAATACCAAAACCCGAATTAGATCCAGCTAAAAATAGTTGGTTAAACAAATATCCAGTCATGCATAATCGCATGGACTTAATATCGCACAGAGATTCATACTGATAACGCCAGTCAGAGCAGTGATGATCATTTCTCACGAGGTCACTGTCTGTCATTTATGTGATCAGACGAAATAAATGTTATTGCAATTAGACTATTGTATTACACTCTGTGGTAATATAGGTAAATTACAACTTACGACCATTTCATCGTTCGGCATAATGTGTTGAGGATACGATAATCAAAGCTACAGTCCTCTGTTTATAAACGATACGGTACATGTGAAATTTAGAATATTGGAAAATAATTCCATATGTTGACAAGTCTGTTGGGTTTCGTTCCATTCATGAGTTAATGGACCCATTCTACTTTTGCCTCATGAGCATAATTTAGTACAGTAAAATGTAATACATTACCCTGGATATGAAGATGAAAATACTGCTTTTATTTACCCCGAAGGGAATTTAATTTACAATAGTCTACAATCTCATTCATAATACAAACACATAGAACAATACACATCATACATGTAAACACATAATATTGCAAATGAAAAGAGTCATTGCTGAGTTGAGTGCGGATATGGAAGCGAAGTGTCTTTTGTCTTTCTTAAAAACACTACAGCGTAAACCGGCCAGCTCGTGAGTCAGACACACAAACCGTAGACTTGACAGTCTTCAGTTTCTGAGTACGATCACGAACCACACGGCCCAGCTGCCTCTCGGCTGGTGAGGTGTTGTTAGTTGATGTATTTTGTTTAATATGTTTTTATTTGTTTTATTTGTTGTTGTTTTTTTCGTCTTTGACCAGACGCTCCTCGTTATTCCATGAACATATCACCGAGTCCAGCCAGTTCCATCTTGCCCAGGAAGGGTCAGTCGAGACTCGAGATGACCGCTCCAGAAGTCATCATGTCACACGAGGACAACGAGGGCTTTGTGATGGTGGGGCTGCAAAGACGAGGCGGGCAGCAAGGCGAGAACGAGCCCCGTCTACAGCAACAACAGACTGTGGATGGGGGACAAGGATATCTTCAATATCAGCGGAGAGAACTTCTGGCATCTTCAGGGAGTCTTCCTCCAGAGTGTCTTCAAGATCAGCAGGGCATTATCAACAGTGGATCTCCGAGATCGCCAGACAGCCTCGTTGGGACAAGGAGAAACAGATTGCCGCTGAACCAACACAACTTCCTTAGCCAGTCCGTGCCTGGTGGCCGTAAAACAGCAGTGGTCAAACCACAGGTATATCCCCCTCTGACGCCGGTAACGGATCTCAAGCCGAAGAGGCGTCATACATCAAGTACCTCCGCCTCTAATTCATCTCTGGAGGAGGACCTGCGCAAGATCCCTCAGCCAACCGCCATCTGCTCCCAGGTGTCACGGACTGAATCTGATATAGCTGATATGCCAGAAGCTGAACTTGGCGCGGCTTTCCAGGGAGCGATGGAGGCGTCGCACTCCAGGAATAATGTCCCTTTGGTTGAACGAGGCAAATCCGAGCACAGTTACACCGGAGGTGAGAGAGCTTCAGGTGTACGTCACCAGCATTTGAGTCACTCATACTCACATGATGAACCGAATGCACGCCATCCTGACAGTGCCACATGTCGTTGTGTAACAGTATGTGGACATACCACTCACTGCAGCGCTCATCTTCATAACTCACATACATTCCCAACACCTGAGGCAAGCAATGCCAGTCAGAATGCGGGCCATTCCATTGGCTTAAACTCTGACTCTATACAGCATCATTCCATGGTATTTGGCTCGAGGGCCAGTGAGGGCAATTCCATGGTCTTTGGCACAAAAAATTTTTCTCCAATGGCAACACGTGATTTTGTCAGTTGTCAACAGTGTATGTCTGCCGAGACAGGATCCTTTTCTGGAACATCCTCACATGACTATGTTTCCAATAATAGTTCTGATTTCAACCCGGCTTGCCGTGGCGGAGTTACTGCAGGAAAATGTGGAGTCTTTGACTCTCTCAGTGATGATGAACACCAGAGTCTTTCTAGAGAATGCCAGGAATCTCGAGGATCCCACAGTGCTGAATCAAGCAGTTCAGCAAATGAAGCTGAGGTGACTGAAGATGAGACTTTGGTGGAGATGGTTCAAGAATCTCAGGGGAATCGGAACAATATGCCAGAGTGTGTCCACCCAACGTCTGTTCCTTCAGACCCACAGCCACTTGTAGCCAGTCCAAGACAAGCTGTCTCCAGCTGTGAGTCTTGTGCGTTGGATCCACACTTGACAACAACTTTTGGAGGACGAGGCAACATCTGTAGCTCATGTGGCCACCAGCCTCCTTCTGTTGGCGCTGAGACGAACTCGTTCCAGGTTTCATCCTACAAGAGCAGAGACTCGGCTGACAGTTGGTCTGGCACGTCAGATCGTTTTGATAACGCTGGCGCTCTGGCATTGCAACCACCTGTGTCGAATCAGCACATTAACACATGCTTTGATGATTATGACAGTGACGATATTGATCAGCCGTATGGAATTGCACCTGCTAAAACGGCGGAGTCTTCAGACAGTCTTAGAAATTCCATAGAAGCTCGTCAAACTGACCATCAATCGCCCAACTCTGTATCTCGGCATATATATGGTGGCTTTCAGTCTGGCCCGTACCACCATATCACACAGTCTCAGTTCGCTGCTTATGGTGGCATTTGTGGATATGATACAGGAAGATTTGGCGACGATGAATGTTCTACTGAGGATCCGCCAAAGTCTGCGGGACGGATGGAAGTTGCAAATGAATCAACTTCAATTTCCTCCACGGGTAAACAAGGGTGTTTTGGATCAGGGTGGAATGCCCAAGTTTCCACTGAGACGGAGTTCCAGAGAAAGTCTGATTTCAACCTGGAAGATGAAAATAAGTGTGGGGAAACAGGAGAGTTTTACCCCCATTTCGACTTCACACAACAAGAGACATCATCACGTTTTGCTCGGTCCGGTCACGAAGAACAGGCCACTGGACTGTCATCACGTGTCCACGGACATGACGCCAGTAAACTGCACAAATCGAGCCACAATAACAACGACAAGCGAAAAGGGAGGAAAGAGAAGACAAAGAAGAAAGTGCAGGAGGACGAATGCCTGATCAATAATTTCGGGGACGCCATGGATAGCATTGATATGCGCGAGGTAGATGAAGATTCGGTAGACATGCAGCTTGGAGCCCAGGGTGGCCCAGGGAGACTGACAGCCAGGATGAAGACGCCCATGCGCCCAGGTGGTGCCAACATCTCAGGTCATCCAAACCGGAGGAATGAGGATTCTTCCAACGACAGCAGAATGAAGGGTAAGGGGTGCTGTTGTGATTGTCCTTTGTTTGACATCATAAAACTGTTCCCATGCTTACTTCTAATACCGCCCTTCTGCTAGGAAAAGATGAAGGTGAAAATCACAAGTGAATAGACTATGAGGAGAGTCTTGTATGAGGAGAGTCTTGTATGGGGAGAGTCTTGTATGGGGAGAGTCTTGCCGGAATAAAAGAAAAGTAAATCTTTGAATTAAAGGGAAACAGGAAATTTACAGACCCACATTTTGTGTGCAAGTTTGGAATTTTTTTTTCGTTGAAGCCAGCATGGATTTAGCAAATAAGCAGTCATTTTATTTGGCAGCTATAAGTTTTCATTTTTCAGAAATGGGACGCATGAACTTTGAGATAAACCCAAACATTGTGACGACCAGTTTTTATTCCATGGGTGGCACCACATTTTGTCCGAAGGGGAAGGGAAAAGCGATGGCGTGGATTTGGTTTGCGTTGAGAAGAGAGGGTGAGAGAAGAGAATCATTCTTCAAAATCTTGTCATATCATTATAAAAAAAAAAAAAAAATCACTTTTCTCCTTATCACTTTTTTTTGATGATTTGTTTTTTCAAATCCTCACTGTGATAATTCGTTTAACCTCTCACGTTTGTGCTGTCATCATCCTCACACCCTCCCTTCTTCCTTTTTTTTGNGGGGGGGGGGGGGGGGGAGGGGGGTCTAACGCGGTAAATAATGTCACCCTTGGTGCCGGGTCCCTACATCTGTTCCTCCTAAAGTAAGAATCTCTCCCAGTGACAGTGTTAGTTGTCGCCCTTGTCATAGAAAGAAAGAGGAAGTATAAGGAGGTGATACTGGGCCTTAGGTGAGAAAGAGGAAGAAGTGTGCGGATTCTCCAATCCAACTGTAAGGTTTTAGTTTTTAAAAAGCGGTCTGGCAGGCGATATACACGTTTTAGAAGAAGAGAGGAAAAAATTTGAATTGGGGGTGGGGAAGGGGGGGGGAGACTTGAGTTAACTTGTGAGTGTGAGTTGATGTTAGATCTAGTGGAAAGTTGATGTTTAGTCTGGTCTGTGGTGGAATCGTTTGTCACTGCACTACAAAAATGGCCAGTCTTTTTTTCACACTTCTGAGAGAATGCAAAGGGGAAAAGGGGAGGGGGGGGGGAATGATATCAGTGTGCAATATCAACTGCAGTTTTGGCGAGTAAATATTGCTGCATTTTCATAATTTTTTTAAACGTGTCACCATGACTGTTGATCTCATAAACGACATGGTAGCCTCTTTGGAAAACGGCGTAAGTCTGACTGAGCCTTTCCATAGCACAGTGACGTGTTGGTGGTACTTGATGAACAGATGGACAGATGAGTGAGAAAAAATATAACATAGGGACGAACCAGCAAGTCCAGATATCTCTGATTGAAGACTGAACCAACGGAGAAAAGGTTGGCTCATGATGTGGTACGGTAGGGAGGGAGAGAAGCTTGTAAATCTCGGACAAGAAAAGTCACTCGGAAACACTCGGAAACTCACTTGCCTTTTCTTCCTATGAAAAAAGAAGTTACCCGCAGAGAAAGTCAATCTATAGCTAGAGCAAAGTAATGTCACTGGGTATCAAATCATCTGGCAACCGACCGTTTTGTATGAATTGCTCGGATTCAGTATGTTTCCGTTTTCAGGTCTTAAGAACAGCGGATAAAGTGGCCAGCCTGTATTTTTCATCTTTTTACATCCAGCTTAATGATCTCCCCTGGTACTGAGATATGTTACAATTTCTATTCGAGTCTGCATTGAAATGTCAGGCAAGGAGGAAATGAAAACAAATCTAGCTGATGTTATAACTGTTATTGGATAATTAAACTTCCTGTTAAATAATTGGACATGATAGTAAGTTTTACAAGACAAGAACAGCTGCTGCTTGCAGTGGCTAAAAAATATGTCAGATGTCAAAGTATTTTAAGAATATTATTGACTTGTCCATTTTCTCAATGGTCGGGCAGATCTGTGGCCGTATGCATAATCATTACGTTAGTTAACGCACTGCGGTAACCACGGGTGACCCCCAAAACATTAGTAGTGTTCACTGTAAGTAACGCCGTACGTTCATTATCGTAATGATTATGCATACAGCTGCTGGTTACTGATGTGTTGACTTTCGGATATACTGTACATCCGTGTCATGAGAGAAAAGCGTATTTTTTGCTAGCTGACTGTAAGCATACTTACAAGACGACACTTGAGCTAAGACCAGCGGTGCTCATTGGATTGATTAGACAGGTCATGACAAGGAAAGAATGTTTGGCGTCTTTATTATCGTATGGTCCATATTGGACTTGGCACTTATTTTAAATAGACTGTTTTTATTTGCTCTAGTTCCCAAATAGATAAGACTAGTCTTTCTTATCATCAACTTCCTGATACGTCTCATTGTAGTTTTAGATAAAAACTTCTTTGATAGCCTATAGGAAATAACCGTGTAGACGTCTAGTCATTTACCACTACCAGCTGGCTACGATTCTTCGTGACCGCTTTGTTCAAGCCTTGGATTACTTGCGCTGTCGGATTTGTCAAGGAAGTGACTATATAAAGATAATGTTCATTTGTGACATCCTCTGTCCTGTACTTCCTTAATACATCTCGGTCCAGTTCACAAGTGTCCTGTGTCCATTTATCAAAATAGACTGACTCTACCAAAGTGATCTTTACTTAAGGTTATCGATTAGATATGGGTTAAGAGCTTGTTTGGGTGAAGGTACAAGATTTGTTCAAGACTCTCCCAAAGATGTTTTCTCGTACCTGCACTGTCCCAACATCAGGTCAAGAATATCTTGTCAGAGTCCCTCTATTCTTGTCAAGTGAACATTGAATGTTTGTACACTGAACTAACCATGTGAAAATAGAAAGACAAGGCCAGGCCTACGTTTGTGAGAAACAGTAATTCTATCTCCCTCAAGACATGACTGAGATTTCCCACATTGTGGTAGAGAGGACTGAACACGTCATAGGCAGATTGACAGCTAAATTCATCATTGTGATTCCTTCCCATTCTCTTCCCCAGGGTCCGCCCCTGCAGCTGGTGAAAGGAACAGTGTCGTCATGGGGCCAGAGAGTCAGACAGAGGAGGAGAAAAGAGGAGAGGTACAGGAGGATACTGACCGGGGCACCCAGAACAACAGACGACAGGATGAACCAGTCTTGAGTAAGAGACACTTTTGGGTTGTTATTCTTGCTGCTGCTGCTGCTGTTGTTGTTGTTGTTGTTGTTGTTGTTGTTGTTGTTGTTGTAAGCGTTGTTGTTGTTTGTGTTGTTGCTCATCCATTTCGGTTGCTGTCGTGGGCCGATAGTTTGCGTGATGTAAATTTATTCATCGTTTTCTTTCTGTTTTTTTTTCTTTGTCCATGAGTTGTATTGATGTTCTTTATTTTATTAACATTGGCTGGTAATTGGCTGGTTATTTGGCGGTATTTGTAGGTCTTTAAAGCGGATTGACCTATTCTGAGACTTCCAAACAGCTCAGAATGATTTTTATAGATGAAGATCATTCCACTGGCAAAAGCTTCTACCATCACTATTGATTGAAAAGTAGTACAATACCACCGTTCGACGCGTTCCATCTCTTTCACACTTGCCTCACAAGTTCTCGCTTGTTTCATCTTTCGTATTATTATTTATTATTGATGTTATTATTAGATTTCATCTCGGGTCCTTAACAGATGCGGTTTTAAGACGTGGTCTGTTACATCAACACTATCGGCAACGATACATGCAGATTAGTTTGAAATCTTACCAAACTGGCGTGTATTGTGAAGTTTTGGAATACCCTTCCTGTTAAGACAAAACATTACGTGTGACAAAGGGAAGTAAAATATAAATCACTCGGTATGTCCTCTTTCGCAATATTGGCTTAAACCACAACCCAGATGCGCTCAGTGCTGTCTGTTCAAACTTGGGAATTTTTCGCCGTTAAATTTAATTTCCACGAACGCTTAGATTACAGAGTACAGACAGATTGACTGACTCAGAAAATCTGGCAGACGAGTTATTAGGCCTCCTAACCACTGGTGTGTAGCAACAGGATAAATAATATTGAGAACCTTTCACATATACTCACCGGAAATGTGGGACTTACTCAGTTTCAAAACTTTTCGATACACTCAGCTACATAAAGTATAGAATTACATTTTTCTTTGTTTAGATTTCTTACCCTGTGTGCTTGGTAAACTGTTGTAGCCTACTTTTTGGTCACTCTACCTTTTTTGGAGGGTTGCCTTCCTACTGCTGGCTGCACCAAATGCACGCGCACTATCAGATTTTAAAAGAAAAAAATGGCTGCAGTAATAATGAGTCACTGCGGACAACAAAAATGACGAAGTGTCAACTTGTGAACGTTGACGGATAAAGCTGAGACTTCATGGGGTTGAAGTTGTGTGCAAATCACAGTCACAGGCAACTGTTTGAGTGGCAGAAACATAACTGAATTCTCAGAAAATGCTTAGGATCTAAAGTTTCTGAGATTCGGAATTTGGACTGGTTTTGAAAACTTGATATGAGATGTTTGAAAACAAACAAACAAATAAGAAAAGGATTTTTTTTAGCCTGCAGGGATATTGGTTTACAATGTCAAACAATGTTATAATCTCATTCATAATACAAACATATAGAACAGCGCATCTCATACTTGTAAATAAATAATATTATAAATGAAACACATAACAAAGCCATTGCTGGTCGCCCCAGTGCAAAGCCCTTGGTTCCTTTAACTCTAAAGCCAGGTGTAGTCAATAGTGATTGACACCAGAGGCTAGTGGGGAAATGGCAGAGAAGTGTCTTTCACAAGGACACTACAACGTAAACCGCTTGGTCCAAGAATCAAACATACAAACCGCAGACTTGACAATCTTCAATTTCTAAGTACGAATGACAAACCACATGTCCATGTTGTCTCCCAGAAACTTTTTTTTTTTTTTTTGTAATCGAATTATTTAGCACATTGTGTGAATTTTTGTAGACGGTGCACTAGAAACCATGTGGTTCTAGGAGAGCTTTGTGCTTGCTGTGGAATTAGCTGCGTAGCCTTGATGTCATCTACACACACAGTGTTCACAATTCACAAGTTTATTTTCTGTCGTAACAATATGACAGAATATGGACATATACATAGCTACCATACGCAGACAGATAGAAAAAATGAACAGACAAAAAAAAAATTCAGACAATCAGACCGACAGATAGACATATAAACATCCTTACAGAAGACATAATATTGAAACCTACATAGATCCATAAGTCAGAGATTAATTAGAGAAAAGTTAATGCTGATAGTATTGGTTTGGAGTGATCGCTTTGTAAATCTTGTATTATTTCAACATTTTCTTTTTTTACACAAAGATTTAAAAGACCCTGTGAAGCTCACTGGGGGTGACTAATACTCGTAGTAAAAGAAGCCAAAATAGAAATTTGATTGCATCATTATACCTGGAAGGTAAAAGATCCATCAGCCAATAAGCGCTAATGCAACAGACCATATCAACTAACCATATTCCTCTGACAAGGAGAAAAAATGTGAAGTTGAAGTGGTGATTATTGGAGTCATAGCGTGTGATGACTGGATGACCGTGCGTAGATTACATAATAATTGAGAGTGACCCATGGTAAGGGGAGACAAAGACGTATCATTCATCAATTTATAAGGGCTGTGTTTGTTTTGGTGCCAAGGGCTGCGTCTATTTATTGAAAGAATCGGTCCATCTATTCCGTGGGTGGTCCTGAGCAAAGAGAGTATCAGTTTCTAGGCAAGTCAAGATGGCTGCAACTAATGCTGAAGAGCAAGAAAATAATGCAACGAGTTGTGAGTGGTGTTTGCTTATACCTATGTCTTTGTCTCATTTATTAACATTCATATCACCACAGATTCTTGTCACATCTTCCTCTGGCACATGGCTGTTGATAAAACATACCACTAACAAATATAAAAAAGTAGATAGTTGTCACCACTTTGCTGATCTCTCGCTTCCATTGTTCATGAAAAATGTCACGTTTATGACAAATGTCTAACAGGTGCACACAAATGTCTAACAGGTGCACACACTTCCTGACCGTGACTACCAGCACACAGCACACAACAAAAACATACCTATGTAAACTAAAGACTACATCAGTATGGGTTCTCTACCTTGATACTCATGACATTGAAACTCTGTTTCTGTTCTCTTATGTCAGGAGCTCTCTACAGGACTAACCAGTACTATGTAGCCTATCTGTGCTGTGCACCGGAGGATGTGGGTCCATTCGGACTCTCCTTCCACCATCAGCTCGAAGAGTGGGGCTTTAAAATCTTCTTTGAGCCCAGGGATCTGGAGCTGGCCGGGCCCAAGTACGACAACATGGCCAAAGCCATAGAGGACAGGTGGGTGGAACCAGCATAGTTTTCTGAGGTCGGATGCAGGTTGGGATAGTTTGAATAGAAATTGTTTATTATATCATTCTATTCACTCATTAATTTGTCCATCCACCCACCCACCTTTAAACTTCATGTTATAGTTTGACAAAAATTTGGCGCAAGGGGCAGTCGAGTGACTGGAAAATCTTGATTTCACAAAGAGACCTGAGTCTCGTAAAAAAATACTTCCATACAACAACTGAACACCCTATAATCATAATTTGGGTTTGTGATTATATAGTTTTTTACCTATGCATGGCAGTATGATGATCAACTTCACAAGATGGTTTGAAGGGTTACCATAATACTGCTGTGCACCAACAAAACATCCTATAATTACTTGGGACATAAATATTGCTACTCCAGGACACCAGAAGACCTTTGGATATTGCCTCATCAAGGTGTAGACTAATAGAATTTCACAGCTTGCAAACAATTTCTTGTATATATGGGAAAAACTCACATCTATCTTAAGTTAAAGAGATGTTTTTACAAAATTTGAAAATATGTTACAATGGCAGCGGCTTTAACCCAGACTCAGATGAAGTGTTTTTTTTTCCTCTTCATTATACTAAGGTTATATGTTCCAGCTGTCTATCAGAAAGTAAGTTAAATTTGGTGTTGTATTGACCTGAATATATTGGACTTCTTCTCCAGGTGCAACGGGAAGATTATTGTTGTGTTATCACAAAACTATCTCCAATCAGGAGAGTGCCTTTTTGTGACCTATTTTGCAAGAACTCTCGATCCAGGTATGATTACGATGAATGAAAACATTGAATGAATTTATTCTGTACTACAGTTAATTTGTGAGTAATATTTTTCATCATCATTAGACCATCTTTTAGTTTTCATCATTCTAATTTGTGAGTAATATTTTTCATCATCCTTAGAATATCTTGATAGATAAGCAAATTTTAATAATCGTGCTTGCTTAGCTGTATTAGTTCAACAGTTTCCATGGCTCTGGGACAATTGTTTTGTTTGACCATTGGTTCAGGCTTATTATTTCTTAAGTAAACTGTGTACTTTAGAGTTTTCTCTGGACTTCGTGAGTGCGTGATTCACCTCTTAATTTTCAAAATCCTCCATAAAAATACACAGCATGCATGCCAATCTCCCTTTCTCTCCTGCACTCCAATATTTGCATTACTTGTGTGAATGAGAGATATTATGCTTTGCTGTCTCTGTCTCATCATTCTTTTAACGCTTATTATATTTCCTTTGCACAGACTCCAGAAAGAGAAACATTATCCCTGTCATGATCGACAAGAATGTGGAGCTCATCAATATCCTGAAAGGCTTGTCCATCATCAAGTATAACCACGACTACAAGTGTGGCTGGTTGAAGAGAAAACTTGTTGATGCTATTGCTGCATGATGGACAATGTTTGACTGAATTCAGTCAATGAAAACACTTCAAAATGGCATCACTTGGATTCATCCAGTCATTTTAATATCTCAGGGGAGACTACTAACTTAAAAGATTGCCCTAGGCTGGCATTCAACCACTGAACCACAGTGCCTTAATTAGGCTCCACCCCTTCATAAAGCTTGCAGCCAATCACAAGATGTTAATAGAGCAGCTACATGTTCTCTGGTCATAAGGGGAATAATTTATTGCAGCATCATGGGCAAAATATTTCTGGCCATTTTATCCTCCAGTTGCCTCCCCTAACAGCAGACTTCCCAGTCACAACTACATAGAATAACATCAGTGCGAGGATGCAAAACGTAAACTGCAGTTTGGCTCACAGCTTACAGAGCACCCTGTTTGATCTTCTGGTTTCTGTGAAGTAGCTGCATGTTCAATGCTTCTCAGTAATTGACTGGCAGAGCCACCAATGACTTGGTCATGTAAAAGCACAGACAGGTTGTGTTTGGAACAATCTTCACCAGCATCAGTATGGTCTACCAGTATGGTCTACCAGTATGGTCTACCAGTATGGTCTACGTCAACAATGAATAACCCATGCTGATGAAGACACCACATGATGCAACTCATTTGGAGGTCATAATTTATGGAAGCTGAAAGAGATGAACAGTTGACAGATTATACTTCATTCCATGGATATTTACTGCCCAACTAACCATCAATCCCCTACCTTGCGACCAGCATAAGATGGCCTGAGTTATTTCTGCAGACATGTGAAACATTTTTATGACACAGCCAAAGAGAGCCAGTGTGTGTCTTAGCAACTACAGTTTTGGTTAGAAGATATTGTCACATTTTAATTTTTTAACATGTCAACATGGGATTTGATCTCATATACAGATGGTAGCCGATATTGGAAAATGACCTAAGTTTCATTTTGGTCATTTTTGAAGCATGGTGACAGTAGTGGTTTGACATGAACATGAGTGTAGATTGTTATCATTTCCACATGAACTCTTGATAACTTACTGTATTATTATCTTACTGCCCTCTGGCATTTCTGACAGACCTATGACACTAGTTCTTTCTACAACTCCTAACCATTGACAGCACAATCTACACGTTACACAACTGAGAGATACTTGGGCACATGTCTGTGAAGCAGCAGCCACATCGTTCATAGTTGAATGGACTATCGCATCATAATCATCATCATCACTGTCTTCTAGTAGAAATACCACACTTGTCTCAGAATACCGCAAGATATGTGCAGGTCTACATGCATACCACCATCTTTTTCACTTTTTTTTTCAGTTTATGTGTATGCCTTTGTGACATCTAAAGAAGCTGGCTTTATGTTTTCTGTTTAATGATGTCCAGCATTCAGGATACAGTCTAGCAGGACACGAGTGAATTTTAATGGCTGATGGTAAATGTTGGTTTTCATATTACAGATACAGTATCATTATTTCAAAAATAGACACAAATAAGTTATTTAAATCTTGGTGGTGTTTTTATTATTTTTAACACCACAACACTGTGTCGCCTGATTCAGCAACCCAAACATATGTTTATCTTGTACCCAATCACATTGAGGCTTAAGTTATGTGTTAAGCTATAACCTGGTGTTCATATCACATGAAGGCCCAACATATGTAAAGATTGTATAAGTGTGAGCAGTCAGGAAATGTGTGAGGGTCACGGGTGTACACTAGGCTCACACTTGAAAGTTAGGGACGATTCAGGCAGTGGGTATTTAAGAACTAAATTGCTATGAAGTTAGTGTCCCTGTGGTGTAGTGGTAACACGTTCAGACTTGCAAGCTGCGAGACCCTGGTTCGATTCCCAGCAGGGAAAGGAAATTTCTAGCGTAGGTTTTTTTCTGCCCATCTTCTTAGAATTAATAATTCTCAGTAGTTTGGTAAAATCCCTGGTGACATACTTCCCTAAAATAATATGTAACATCTGAAAAATTATCAGATCGAGCTCATAATTATTCCTCCCCCATAATAATAAAGAAAGAATACTATATGCCTTGCCACCCAGTTACACATGGTGAAAATCTGGTGTGACATTTATTGTTGTTTGAAGTGGAAGTGGGTCACCTGCTATAGTAGGAAAAATTTTTGAGAAAATCACGTGAAGAATAGTTTTATAATATATAATTCATCTGAGTGATATGACTAACAAAACTCAAATGTATTACATTTACTGACTGTTTGTCCAAAGGATCAATATTTTTGCATGATAAATGATTTTACCCTTGATGTTCCCAACAATAAAAAAAAAAATTTGTTATTAGATGGCGGAAATCCCCATTAGAGCCTGAGATATCAGTTCAGGGTGTAGCAACATAAGTCTCATCTTGACTGGCTGCAAGACAGTGAGTTTAGTTGCTGTATCTTGAGTTTTGTTTTAAATTACACAGAAAGTTATTGCCATAGTTTGGTTGTGTTGGCAGTGCAGGTACAGTAATATGGGCTTTACGGGAATGAAAATGGCTTTCCACAACTTATGAAGTCAGTGCTTTTTTGAGAAAGAAGTTACAGTGGGTTCAGACACATACTGATTTTCTTCACCCATTCAATCCAAGCTAAAGTGAACTGCAATAATTGAGTTTTGGAAATGGTACAAATTGTGCTACATTTTCTTTTTGTCTCCCTTTATCCCCATACTATTTAGAATGTTAAGAATAGTTGACAACATGTGATTTGCTATCACAGTGAGGGAAGTTTTTCAATTAATTCTTTTATTTATATGAATTATATCCTTGAGCCCTGCAGTGACAGAACTTAGAGTGTTTCATTTTCACTTGCACTTGCAGTACTCGCATATGACCATTTCATTATCCAATCCATTGCTAACCTATCCTCATACAGTGGAAGTCGAGATTAAACCAAAATTTTGGATAACATGTAAAGTCATAAAGTACCTCTGTTAGGCACCAACCAACTACCACTGTTGACTCTATGAACTGGTGACTTGTATGTAGAAGTGATGACCTGCACGTCAGGTTTGGTATAACAAAATATTGGACAATTAAATGTAAAAGAAACGAGGTTTTGTTGTAAAAGTTTTTGAGCCATTTTTCCAAGCATTATACATTTAGTGTACATGATGTTTGTGGATATAAAATTGTATATATGCCCTTTAGTAATCTATCTGATGTAATAACTTTTACTTTCTTGTTTTCAAAGAGTCACCAATTTTGGTTGAACCAAATTTCACTGTATTGATTTTGTTAAGTCAAATGTTCAGAAATGTAAGAAACCACAACCAGCTGAGACCACTTGTGATAACAGTGAATGTTATTATTTATAATTGTCAAACTGTACTCACTGTCTTCTCTTCATGCATACTCATATGTTTATTATGTCACATGGAATGATTTGTGTGCAAGTTGGCCACTACATGTCTGATCAGCAAATGTTTTGCAGTCAGTCGAAATGCAGCTCATGTCCTTAAACCAGGAACTTGAGATTTTCAGATGCTGAAGGAGAATGGGACCACCCAGTATCAAATTTTTGTTTGTCTCAGAAATTATAATCATAAGTATAATCATTTCTATCCACAACATCATTGATTTTGGGCAAATAGTCAGTAATTGTGGATAAATTAGAATTTTTGCGTGGCATATTAGATGAATTATATACAGTAGTATAAACTTAATCTTTCATTGCGATTCTGTCAGAAACTTTTTTTTTATTGGATGGGTTATCCCTTGTCATTTTAAACAACTATATCTCAGGTCATGATAATGTTAGGCCAAAACTGTTTTTTACCAAATAAAAGGACATACATTTCACTTTCATATTCTGTAAAAAAAAGAACTTGATTTAGTGAGAAAAAAGACTCACCCCTCATTTTAACTGGCTGCAAAATACACTGCTTTGAAGACTTAGAGAGTGTGAAAAAGGTTACGATTATTAGAAGTTGCAATTACCTAGTGACATATTTAAGCAACAAGATTTCTTGCATCTGTTAACAGGCCAAATCACTCGTTGTATACAATTCTACAAATATATAAAACTTCCCTTTTCCAAGGCCCACACAGCTAATGTCAGGGTGGAAAAATATGTAAAAAAGACATGATCTAGATAAGGCATCCAATTAAAAAATTTCAGGTACAATTTAAGCCTTATAAAGTGTTTTAGGCTATATCTTAGCACATGGTCAAAACCACAACAGGGTAATAAAAATTTAGAGACCAAGTGAAAAGGAGAGTAGCCTGTCTTGACAAGAATTTTTGAAAGAGGATGGGCTAGGAATCCCCCTTTTCATCCCACCCATTAAAAGGTAGGGCACTGGTAACATTTTATCTTTCTTGGGCAAAAAAAATTTGAAATGCTGTGGAATTTATAGAATAACACAGTCATTTATTGGGCCCAAAGAAGAAAAAAACAAGAGGTGCCGAAGACCACAAGCATCCTGTTGTGAATGTCTCTCCATTCTTTTCATAGAGGTTTCCGTTTGCAAGTGTTACCACCTGATAACCGCCATGGAAGTTATGTATCTTGGCAGTGGGCAACTGGAAGTTACATTATGAAAATTAAACATCAAGAGAATGAATACCCTTTCAAGGGGCAACTCCATTATGGGCACATCTCAATCAGATCCATGACAGCAAGCATTTAGTGATTAGCACAAGATTCAGTGAGGTGTGAAAATAGAGATGGCCGGGGGTCTTTTGTTAAAATTATTTTTTCTTTAAATATATTTTAATATACATATTCTTGTGCATATTCTTTTGTTTTCCTCTGTACAATGTCAATTGTTGATTGCAGTTTGTCATTGTAACCATTGACTTGTTCGTAACACTACATACATTGCAAACCAGACTTTGTTGAATATGGGTGTGTCAGGCAGTTGCATAGAATTGATGGGGTTTTCATTTGACATGGTCTTAATATTTTCCTGATATTTTAGACAGCCATCTGTGTGTCTGTAAAAATGTGTCAGTTGTATTGTCACAGAACTGATCATCTCTTTAGTTCCATTTGTAGACTCCCAGCTCATGATTTGAAATCGATTTGACTTGATCCATTAAATATTGCCCTTTTGACTTGCAGCTTGCAGTTCGATGTTTAGAGTGACTTGAGATTTGACTTGAGACTTGAAGCTTAGTGACATAGTTTTGATTTGAGATTGATGTTTAGAGATCACAAATCAGGCACCTTCTCACTGCAGAAGTACAGATTGCTAACTGTTACAGGAAGGAGGTCTGATGCGGCTGAAAAAATAAAATGCTTGTTACATCCATGTAAGACAAACTTATTAAACTGCTAGGTTGCTTGGTGTCAAAATCCAAACTGAGCCAGATGTAACGAGCTTTGATTCATATAACTGATCTATTCACTGTGGGAGTCTTATAACCAATATGCTGTGTTTCCTGTTGGGGAAAGCACTCTGATAATCCCAGTCATAGATATTTTCTAGTTGTCAGTTTATTGTGTAGCTCTTGAACTGAATATAAAACATCTAAATTCTAGAGCACAGGAAAGGAGCAATTCTAGCACTAGCAGAGTGCCTAACAAGAACTGAAGGGATTTTTTCTTTGCAAGAAATATTATTATATAAGATAATACAGGTCGTTAAGGATCTTGTATGTGTACAAGTTTTTAGAGTGCATCAGTATTACAAGTCTGAGAGGGCAGATTGGTTTCAACTAGCAAAACACCTTGGTCAAAGATGGTGCTGATGCAACCAATGGGTGAACTGGAATTCAGCCGTCCCAGAATGATTGCGTGTCTCCTCTGAGACTTGAGACTTTTACAGGGCATGAGACTTAAAGATTTGACATGACTTGGTGTTATGAGTAACTGGGACGTCACTTGAAACTTGGTTACTGAAACTTGAGTTGAGATTTCAACTGTAGAGACTTAATTTGACTTAAAACTTGACAAAGGTGACTTGCCAACATCACCGCATCCAAATCAGGATGTAAAACAGTTTCCGGTGTTTGTCCTCTAAGAATGTGGATGGCTGCAGGCATCCCTGGGCTGTGTATTGGAATGATCATGTTCTGTGTGCTGATGTGTATAGCGGTCAAAGAAGTTGTCTGTTGTCTCATACCTGTGCAAGAGACTAAGAAAGAATAAATACTGTAGTAACTTAAATAACTCTGGCTGTGTAACTCCGAATTGTTCATTGGTTCAGAGACTTACATTTTTTTTTCATACTGTAACTTTGTTGTATTGGACTACTTTCACTAGTACAGTCTGCTGATCTCAGATATGAACATGATGAAAAATAGAAAATAATGGATTTATTAGTGTGGGCTGGTTTGAGCGTGCAAAGAGGGGACATGGATTGGACTTGGCTCACCAAAACTAGAACGAAAATTTTCGAAATTTTGTCAGGAGATAACAAAGAATTCAAGAATTTGCTGATTGTTTCTTTCTATTCTGACATATTCATGTAAATATTTATTTTGGGACTATGCTATTACACGTCTGTAATCAGCGCTAATTATATTTTTTTAAAGTTGATAACGAAGCACACTGTCCAGCACACAAGTGCTAAGTGATAGTGATGGCGTTCGCTCTTAATGTCAGAAAACTTCTCCATTATCAAGATAGTGAGAATATTTTGTGAACTGTCATACCGTGTTGCTGTTAGGATTTTCCTATAAGGTAAGCGATAATGTTTTACTTTTCATCATGACAGTCGCTCTAGCTTGACACGGTGTTGTCGTTGTAGGCCTATGTGTTGGAAGTGTGTTGTTTGTTAAATGCTGCTCTGACCTAGTGACCTCGCACGGCCCATTAATGACTGTCGCTTGCTACACGGTTAGCCGTGCTTCGAGAGAGTTTCTAATGAGGTAGGATTATCACGTTCTCCATTTCTTCTTGAATAGGGAAAAGGTGCTCATTTCCGGTTTACCATGCTTTAATACAACAGAAGGGAGAGATCTTCGTCTATTGCTGAGACAGACAAGATACTTTGTGAAATCGAGCAATACGGTATCTGGATAGAGATCCCCCCCTCCCCCAAT
>JAWQUT010000034.1:3384443-3401943 GCA_033807755.1 Ellobium chinense
GGAAGAGTATGTCGACGGCTGAAAATTTAGGCTGGGTAGGTCAATGCCTTGTCTGTCCACTATGAACCACCGCCACCCCATTTTTTCCTCCTGCAGCCAAAGTTCTTAGGTTTGGTTCTCTTGCTTTGTAACAATAATAATGCGGATTTAAGTCGCGTATCCAGGCTAATGTAATGCCCGCTCACGCGACCTCGCACTATTATTACCTCAGCAGGCCTGATCACTTTAGGACTATCTCAACTTTCTGGGGAGCATACAGTGCCGCTGCTATTTAAAGACGCTGATATCTAGCATAATAAGTAAGGGCCCCATTTACAGACGGATGCACTGAGGAAAATGGGGACGAAGTGACATGACCATGATTGGGAATTGAACCCATGACTATTAAATCTTGAATCCAGCGCTGTAACCATTCGACCACACTTTTCCACGCCTTGAAAGTAAAGCTGAAACAGACAGGAATTGGCACAAATCTATGGTTGAAATTGTTGTCGCTAAAATCGTTAAAATTTGTGCCAGAAGTAATAATAAAATTTTTAAAAAGCCTTTGCATATAACTTTCCTGCCATGTGACTATTTCAAAGCATTTTGTAGTCACTTGTGTGAAAGTAACCGAGCGACTGGTTTCGACTGAAGGTCTGTGGAGATTCTAAATCGAGGTTGTCAGAATGTTTGTACAGTATATATATTTTGACTTACATCTGTAATAACTTGCAAACTCTAATTTTTTTGTGTTGTTGATGATGAGTTTGTTGTGTCTTCCCTGTAGTTGTAATCTGTTTTGCATTGTATTTATCACGTTAACGATTGGATCTCTAACGACGGTAAGAATTACATTAACTCTGCATGTTGAACGCAACTGAGTGTTTATTCAGCACTGGTGAGCTAATGTAATGCTCAAGTAGGTAAGAGATCCCATCGTTAATGCGCAAGCTCTCAATTATTTCATTGTTCTTCATACAGTACTTGGAAGATTGATCTTTTCTTATTACTTGATGAGACTTTTCTAACATTAGAACACAATTTAAGGCCATGCTGATGGTGGTGGTGATGGTGATGATGATGATGAAAATGATAGTTATGATAATGATGATGGTAATGATTTTAATAGCGATGATTACCGTCATAAAACTCTGAAATTTACAGTTCCCTCAAAAAGTTTGAACGGTTTGAATGCCTTTTAGACTTACATATAATTATAATCTAGTGGTACAAAAGTTCTCTCCACAGAGCCTACTTTTGTGCACTGATAATGTTGTTGTTGTTGTTGTTGTTGTTGTTGCTCTGGGGGTGGTGGTGGAGAATACTTTCAGCTCAGAGAAATTGAAGAAAAGCCAGTCTAATCTTTGCTCTCTTCTGATAAGTTTACCAAAGAATTCATGTTTAGTATGGGAAAAAGAGGAGGGGGGAGGGTGAATCCATGGCTATCTGCTAATGAAATGAAAAGTACAGTGGATATTATGTGATATAAAATCAATGACAAGCCACAGAACAAACTATTCCATGCCGTGACTATGACCCAACAGTGAGAATAACAGAGTAATGCTTATAGTAATTGCTAATCAAGTGCTGTGATTGGAAAAGAGAGCTGCCAGGTAAAACACAAAAAAATGTATCCGGCGCTGGCATATTTTTAGCCATGTGGAGGCCTCGGCTGACCTCAATGCGCCACATGGACAGCTTTTAACAAACAAAAATTAGCCTTGTCTGACGGGTCAATTAAAAAAGCATTGGACATTTTTAATCTTCACCTGTGTAGCATCGTTCCAAGGTTTATAAAACGCAGATAAGTACAATTTATTTTGCCATGCGGTGGGTTTAGTTGAATTATTTTTTTTTAAGTGAATTTATTGACTACAGCTCTAATATTATGAAATCTTGATATAATGGGCATAGTCTATTTGTTTTTCATCCTTTTGAGATGGATGAACTGCTCGAAAAGGTGAAAAAAAAAGAAAACTTTCTACGTGGCTAAAACTAGGCCAGCTGATACCCTCATTTTATATACCTTGCAGCTCTCTTCTCCAAACACAATGTTCTTTACTAGGAGTTATAAACATTACTGAGTCACTGACGCTTTTGAACCTCTCTCTCATTTCACGACAACATACGGAACTGTTTGTCTTGACTGAACTGTTTAGATTCGGAAAGGTCGAATACAAGCCTAGACATTCTTTCTAAATTTCTAGTCACTGAAATGAAAAAATATCGGTGTTGTTGTTTTTTTTTTTCATTGTTTTAAGATAGCTTAATCCTTTCATTGACCTGTCTGAAAAGCTGGAAAAAGAAATCGGTTCTACATGGCTGATTACTGTGTCAAGGAGCACAACACTGTCAAAATCAGCCTGGATGTAAAACAAACATATACACTCACACACACATACAAATTATACAAACACAGACACACACATACACACGCACACACACCCACGCGCGCGCACACACACACACACACACACACACACACACACACACACACACACACGCGCGCGCACACGCACATAGAGAGAGAGAGAGAGAGTAGCTGGGGACAGGCAATGGCAGGCGGTCTGATATCATATAAAAGGTTAACTCGTTTCTTGGGTGCCTGAATATGCCTTGCTACGCTTTCATCCAAGTTCAAATCATCCTTATTAGGCATACGCCAGTCACTTTACTTCACACTTACACAGTAATAATCCTTGCATAATAACTTTTATAACAAAACACAATACGTATATTTGCCAAGAGGAAGGAAAAATAACGAACAAGCTGCTTAGAGGAAAAAAAAAAAAAGGAAAGCAAAAAAAATGTATCCAAATGCGCCGGATTTTAAATGTTCTTTAAAAAGCATTCATTCCCTTTGCCGTTTCGCAAGTTTGTTTTTTCTTTAACAGACAACTTAGTTGATAAACATGTCAAACATTTTCTGACAAAAGGGCTTATGTCGGTTTTCCGACCAAATCATATTTTTGCTCATTAGTGATTTACAAGTCATTATTCATCTCACAACAAATTATTTCTGCCGAACCGCGTATACATCTGATCACATGACAGAAATTAGACAAGAATCTTGTCGAAGCAAATTGCCATATTCAGACAGAACCACTCAGTTAGTGCATTATTTTCTTGTTCTTCCGCATTAGTTGTAGCCATCTTGGCTGATACTTTCTTAGCTTAGGACCATCCACGGAACAAAAGATACCAAATAAAAGCAGACAGATGTTGTACTTCCTAGGAAATATGTTATTAGCTCAGACTGGAGGCTGGAGTTGCCCTGCGGGTCCTAACAAACTATAGACAACTCATACCTGCGGAGTGCGGACCTTCAGGTTTCAGGTAACTAAAAATGGTCCATCATGTGTTACGTCACGCAGCAGAAGCGAGCATCGATTTTCCGGTGCCGAAATACCGCTGTCTCAGGGGCGGATTCGGAGTCCGCTGGGCCTTGAGGATGAGAATGATGAGGGGCCCCTTTTCCATATGGTAAGAAGTAAGAACAGCAAGTTTGATCATTAAAAATGAACACCTGACCCTCCCCCCCCTTTCTCCCTCCCTTTCTCCCTTCCTTCCTCCCTTTCTCTCTTTTTTCCTATCACAAAAGTTTTATTTTTCTCGGACTCCCCCCCCCCTTCCACCCCCATACGTGGGGGCAGGTGCTCATCGTGCCCATGCCTAGATTCGCCACTGCTTAGTCCATCACCAGCAAGTGAACTTCATGGTTTATAAGTTTGTTAAAGCTGAGGTCTTTAAATTCAAGTACCATGCCGACTGACGTGAACAATTATTGATCGTTACATGTGTGTGTTAGCTGTCTGTCTCAACAGTTCTAAGTGTGATGTGTACATAGATCCAACGTTGTGGCTCTCCAAAAATTTGTTTCTTTGTCTCCGTCTGCTTCGCTTACCATTCAGTTTTTGAGTTGTTACCAAATTATGGTCTGGCAGTTGTTTTCTCAGTTTATTCCTGAACTCCTTTACATGACTTGTTGTTGGAACACGTTACTAATTATGCGTTATTACACACTGTATTGTTGTTGTTTTGTTGTCATTGCTGTTGTTGCTACGGCTGTATGGTTGTTGTTGTTGTTGTTGTTGTTGTTGTTGTTGTTGTTGTTGTTGTTGTTGTTGTTGTTTTTCTTCTTCTTCTTCTTCTTCTTCTTCTTCTTCTTCTTTTTCTTCTTTTTCTTGTTCTTTTTTTGTTGTTGTTCATTTTGTATTCCTGTGCATTTATTTTTAAACGGCCAAAGTGTAAACAGGCCGTAGTACCTATTTTGCTCCGTTACCAAATAAAGTTAATCAATCGATCTTCTTCTTCTTCTTCTTCTTTTTCTTCTTATTCATTTTTTCTTCTTCTTGTTAGATAGTGGTTGGGTATAAGTTGAGAGTGTTCCAGCTGTGATTGCTAAGAACCTAGACTAGTAGATTTATACCAGGGTTTGAAAGTGACACCAATGTTTTACACAGGAACCGTATCGGATTCTAGAAAGTTTTGGACATAACGAGGATGGGAATTAAGAAAAGCGCACGATTCTGGACTTTTAAAATATTTTTTTTATAATCCAGGAAGTATTGTTCCCTGGTATTTTATGTCGGAGAATGGGTGAGGGGGGGAGGTGCGGTGAGGGTGGCACTGGGAGCGGAGGGAGGGGTTAATTCGATATTTCATGCTGGCACATGATATCGTGTCATTGTCGCTTGAATGAAGAACAAGGGGGGGGGGGATTTTTTATGACGACGTCATCTTCTACTAATCTGCTGATAACATTTGAACTCATCTCCACCACCAGCATGATCAACATTTTAGTTAAGATTCAAGGATAAGGCGACGAGAGAGTGAAACAGAGACAGAGAGAGAGAGAGAGAGACTGAAAGAGAGAGAGAGAGAGAGAGAGAGAGAGAGAGAGAGAGAGAGGGGGAGAATATAGTCTAAATAATCTTATCAATTGGAACTTAGCTGAGAGTCTTTACTTAGGAACTGGCCTCCGGAACCAAAAACAATAACATTCTGGAGCCCTTTTCTTCTTTTCAAATTAAAAACCAGTACAACCACGTCAAAACAGCGGGAAGTACCTAAGTTTAAGCATAAAATTAAACTGATATGTTCTGAAAGTTTTAATAGGCAACAAACTCCAGAATCTACAGGAAATAAAGGGAAAGTAACACAGTTCTATGTGTTGCCAGTAAATGCATTTATGATACGATAGTGTGCACTCCTTTTATTCCAAGTACTTGGCAGAGCTGTCAGTGTATCGCAGCCAACGTGGCCTTTGACCTCTCAACAAACAGACGAACGACATTCATAGTCTGAACCGAAGTTTATCAAAGAGTGTCAGCGGCAGGGGAGGATCCATAGGGATTGGAGTTTTAGGGGGTTTAGGCTATCCTTCCTCACCACCCCTCACCGCCTCTCCTGGATCGGAGGTCTAGCTACTTCCTAGTTGGGCTCTAGGAACCGGATTCATACAATGTTGTCCCACTTGTGCCAGTTTTGACAGTGACTTCTTACAACCTCTTCCTCTTATAGATTAGACTGGCTACGGAGCTTTTGAGATGGCCGTTCCTATCATTATTGCAGTTGTTGTTGTTGTTGTTGTCGTTTCATTGTTGTTGTTATTGCTGCTGTTGTTGTTGTTGTTGCTGCTGCTGCTGTTGTTGTTTTTGTTGTTGTTGTTGTTGTTGTTATCTGCTTCTAGATAACTCCCATTTTCAAATTGACAAATAATTTAACACATGATTTAAGAGTACCTGACGAGCCTATCTCAGTCTCCCACAGCCAGTGACTGCTAGTGGTGGAGTGGTCAGGCGTTTATAGCCAATAGCATTATAGCATTTATTTGTGTTTGCTTCTATCTGACTAGCGTTGTCTCTTTTCTATCTTATCAGTGTGTTTGACATTTCTGGTTAATAGTGTGTTGTAGGTGAACAACTTCCTGAAAGCCTGCACGTCGATAGTTTTGGTTGACTCAAGGACTCTATTCAGCTGTATATCTTGTCAGCTGGTCTGCAGTGGCGTATCTAGAGCATGGAGGTTATTGCACGTGGACTCAAAGGGGAGACGCCGCTGAGCAGGTTTGTAAATCTTAAAACCATTTTCGGATAATTTTTTTACTGTATGATCTGTTTCTGGTTATCATGAGTTAACAGCGCTAGGATGGTCAGATTCTTAACTCATGTTTGTAAAATTATGAGATAAACATACAGTGCTGGGAGCAATATGACAACATACCCTGTCCTGCCCTGTCCTGCCCCGAACAGTCTGGTTTCATGGCACACAGGTGTAATTTTCATGTAGACTCACGTTTTATTATAAAGACTGAAGAGCTTAATCTCTATTTTTGAACGGATGTTATGATCAAGTTATCTAAAAATGAATGTTGGTTATTTGGACAGGGACACAATTTCAGTGTTTTCCATCTGCACTACTTTCTGCAGATACGCCGCTGCGGATCTGTCAAGTGAAGTGAAGTTCACTCTATATTCAGTTTATTTCAATTTAGTGTGACTTACGGTTTCCTCTGTACAACTCTTGTTTGTGACATTGGAAACTATCTTACCCTGTGACTCTTGCTTGTGACATTGGAAACTACCTTGGCTTGTGAGGGACTAAAGTGAAAGAAAGTTTTTATTTTCTTTTTAAAAAGTCTATAAAAAAAAGAGGTGTTACCGTACCATAATTTGTGGAATCTGATATACAGCGATTTGTTTACGCACTAAGTATTTAACTACATAAGCTAATGTAACTGCCAAAGTTTGTTCTCAAAAATAGCATCCCTTATCCTAGAATATTTTTTAAAATTTTTGTTTGTTTCCTTTTGAATATTGTGGATACTGAGTGTTTTGTTACAGGTGTAATTCATTGGGTTTTTTCCTTCAATTTCAACTTGATAGCAGTGAATCAGTTCATCATTTTATGATCTATCCAAGATTGAACTTTGAGCTATTTTTTTCAATGGTTTCTCCATTCTGGTTTTATTTAGGGTAATGATTTCTTTTTTAAATTAGTCATATGATTTTAAGTCTAGGGCCCATTAGGCTATTTAATTCTGAGTGAAAAAGTGCTGAAAAAGTTCATTAATTTAATTTTTCTTTATCCGCAAATACTAATTGTTCGTCTGAGGTCCACACAGAAATATCAACGTGGTTCGTAATCGCTACATTTAATGAGTTTTTAATTGTTTAACGACATTAGTTTTCAAATTACGACATCTAGTACCACGTATCTTGGTTGGTTTTAGATATATAGGGCTCTGTAATTAGCTGACAATTCAAGTGCATGACCCGGTATTTTATAATGTGAGAAAAGGGTCATAACCCCGTAGGGCGGTGAATAGACATCAAGGAAGATCTTTCAAATGAACCATCAGAGCGGATCAGTTTCCTAGGATGTGAGAAATGATGAAGGGAGGAAGTAACAACAGAGGCTAAACGGATGTGTGTGGACCTGAATGTTCTCTGAGCTTCTCTAGAACTGGTGACTGCCTAGTTTATAAACTTTAAACTGTGTCCACCAGGAAGAAATATTTGCTCTCAACATGTGACCTACACATTGGGATGGAGTAACCTTCACTATGTCGGTAAGATAGTTTTGGGTTTTTTTTTTGCATTTTTTGTATTATTATTATTTATCTTCCTCATTGAACAATTTCAACAATGTAGAATAAAAACATGAACACAGATACATCGTGTTATATAAACTTGTAGACATAATAAAACTTGAAAAAAACACTCACATATCAGTTTAAAATTAATGTTCACAAATGGTTGTGAGACTGACAATCTGTTGCTCAGAGTGAAAGAAATGGTCGTGTGTAAATTTGTATACAGGATAATTATAGCATCCTTTGGAAAATTGGTGTTTGGGACCCATGAGTTTCTTCCGTGACACCAGATCCATGAGAGTGTCTTTACTTACAGACTAGATTAGACAATGTCCTTTTTGTAGGACAATCTACGAGAAAATATTTTGGTTTGTTTTCTTAAGGCGTGGGAGTATTGTGTGTGTGTGTGTGTGTGTGTGTGTGTTGTGAATGGGAGGGAAAGGGGAGAGGAAAAGTATGACTGAGTTTGCTAATCCACAGGGTCATATCCAGCATCATCCACCTTCTCCTAAAACTCCTGAGTTTCTTCAGCTGTTGTAGATTATGGAAAAAGAAAAACAGAATAAAGAGGACAGAACTGCAGAGAAGAGAAGGGGGTCGTGAAAGAGAGGGAGCGAGAGACTGCATGACACGCGGACGAACAACATTTTGTCTTTATTTAGTTCCTAAGTTTTGGAGGAGGAAGGGGAAGGGGGGGGTGTAGCTAAGTCCAAGATACAATAAATATTATATAATGTGTGAAAAGCAAAAATACTCAGGGTAACATCGGTAGGTCGATTTTTTTTTCTTTTTGAAGAGGGGGACAGTTGTCAAAATGATTGATGTGTCCTCTCAAGGTGGCAGACCTGTGGATGGAGAATGCGAGAGAGGCGAGAGAGAGAGAGAAAAAAAGGGAGGGAGGGAGGGAGGGAGAGTACGCTAGATATAATGCGGATGTACCATAGTGCACTGAGGGAAGAAGAGAACAAAAATGATGAAGATCTTGCTGTACGTGGACTTTTGATATGGACAATTTGCGCAATCACACTGCAAAATATTTACCTGAGCTATTGCGCAGGTTTAAGGTAGATTTGCGCAAATCCAGCTTACCGCAAGGATGGGATGGGAGAAGTTTACATTTAGCGGGACCAAAAATAGATTATTTTTAAAATTATATGTATTTTGCGAATATAAAACATACCACTTTATTATCACACAGCCATGCAAACAATATCACCAGGACCACGAGCACTTCGAGTAAATTTTTATGTGAGCTGAAACTTATCTTGCCAAAATATAATCTATCGGATTTGGAGACTGACATTGTTTTAGAGACATGTGTTAACTTCCTTTGAGATTCAGACGTGAAGTTTTGGCTATAGCATAGAGATTGGCTATTCAAACATTTCAGAAGAAGGTATCAAAGGCGGATCCAAGTCCCCTCATAGGCTGCAGGACCACGTGTAATTTCTGTAAAATTCAAGGATAGCAGGTGATTGTATTACATATGAATACATGCATGTTGTTAATTTTCTTTTTAGGATGAGTTTAGCAGGATATGGAACTATCTTTCGCTTTAAAAGCCATGAAATGCATTTCGTGCGTGTTTTCCTAATTCACGAAATCATGACGTACCATAGTTTACGATATCTCTGAAATTTGTTGGTGGCAATATTTTGATAAATCAATAAACAGTTAATCGCCATTCAACAAATTGGTTCGTAAATTGTTGAACTATGTAATTCCCAGAAAATATATGGTAAACCGTGAAATATCATAGTTAATGAAATCTCTGACGCGTGAAATTTTAATCGCAGCTTATTTACAGTAATATCATAATTTTTTTTCGATATCCAAAATATACAGGTCCGGCTCTATCTGAAATCTTTGAATGTGAACTTCTACAATATTTTAGAATCTGTAAAATCTGAATAATCAGTAATTGTAATCTTCACCATACCTAAAATTGAAAGTAGTCTCTGAGCCAAATGCCTAATCTACCTATCGCTTTGCTTCGTCGTCAATGAAGCACGCAGAGCTATTTGTAGGTTACCGTTTAAGTTTCATACCTGTCTGACATGATCACAGAAAGAGACCAGGAACATGAAAATATTCACATTGATTCAGCAATAAATCATTTATACCACTCGTGGACATATCTCACACAGCAGCAAACAAACAGAATCCAAAACACATCTATAGACAATGAGGACGGAAAAAAGAATGATTTTTTAATCCAAGCTTCGAAACAGGGACTTTAGTCAGCAGGGACTGTGTTCCATGGTTATATTGGGCCTTAGCATACGAATTTCGTGTCAAAAGGCAACATATTTTCTCTCGGTACAATGATAACATATGCCCATAACAGACACTGCTGATAAGAGCAATAACGGAAAGAAGACCACGTATGGCTGACTCAGTCAACTTTATCAAGGAGAATTAGTCAACTTTATCAAGGGGAATTAGTCAACTTTATCAAGGGGAATTACTCTCGCAAACCCCTTGCGGATTATAATAAGGGATATAGGGAAAGATTTTCATGTGTGGGAATATAGATCAATAAAAACAAAAGCATGTGGGATTATAGGCCAATAGGAACGAAAGACTGTGGGAATATAGGCCAATAGGAATGAAAGACTGTGGGAATATAGACATACAGCCCAATAATCCTTGGTCATCTTACCCCTCCCTGCTCCGTTCCTTTTTTGACCATGTTTCAGAGTACCTTATTGGAGTCTGTCAAGACCAGTGGCTACCTCTGGTGACCACAGGACCGTCATGGACCAGGCCAGCACAGTAGAGAGCGTACAACACGCAGTCAGGGGGAGAGAAGCCAGTCAAGAAGTTAACAATAACCAAAGACCACCAGATCAAAGTATTTATAGTAAGCAACTCTTCTTCTCATGTTCTCCCTGTTTGTTGTTATCTCCCCTGTAGTCGGTGTGGCACCTCTAGAACATTTCATTCGGATTGAGAGCCTTTGAGTGAGAGACATAATATCTACACTTTACTTCCAAATTATCCAGGTCAGACATAGATTTTTTTTTCCAAAATGAGGTTACCATGCTATTTATAAAATCCAGGCCCGGGCTGACACGTTGAACAACTATATGGGTCAAAGTTACAATTACAAAGATACATTTTTTACCATCAAAACATTTTACAATGGGGGAAACAACTTCTGCCGTTTCTAGGTAAACTGACGGTAATATATAAAGCCCCATAATCGTAAGTAGATCGTTTTTGTTGTTGTTGATTTTGAAGTCTGTCTTTTTTTTTCTAACGTAGTGGTGACCCATAGAACTAAAATTTATGGGAATTTTCAGTTTAGGCCAAAATCCCGGCAGGGAGATCTAAATATATTATTTTGTTTGGCATTAATATAATTTCTATCTAGACAGATGTGACAAGGGTTTCATTTTTTTTTTCAGTAGTATGGTCACTACATCAAACGATCATAATAAACAGCGATAAAATGTCTTTCTGCCAATGTTTTGAGGTACCTTGGGATAAAAAATATCTTTGGAGACTACTGGCAAAACCACCTAATTTTCATCCCGTAAACTTTTTCTCAAGAAACTCCTCATAGAACAGAGAAGAACTACTCAGCCTACCTGTGCTGTGCCCCTGAAGACATGTCCCTGTTTGCTCTACCATTTCTGGCTCAGTTGGAAGACTGGGGTTACAGGATTTTCTTTGAGCCCAGGGATCTCCTACTGACTGGCCCGAAATTTGAGAATATAACCAAGATTATCGTGGAGAGGTAAGTGCAGGCTGTTTCCATAGGCGAAACAGAGAGTGCAGTGGTGTCCGATCACAGATAGACCTCCACCCCCGGTCTATAATATATGATGTCACAGAAAGGTTCCCTTGATCACATTTAAATCCACCCCTACCCCCCCCCNCCCCCTCTCCATTCTTTAATAAGATACTTCGTAACGGGACAGAAGTAGCAGAATGAGTTGTTTGTTGTGTACACATCTGTATTCAAAGTGGTTGGGAAGATCCGAATTTCGGCTCGAATCCGGAGCAGGATTCTTAGAATTCGAAATCTGGAATCAAATTTCGGGGGTATAATTATAATGAAATTTGCATTTGTACTTCTTAGACAGTAAAATCGCCAGCACATGGATTTTTCTTTTTTTAACATTGTACTTTCATTTGAAATGAAGCTTCAGGATTATACATTCGGACACGAACCAACATGTTAAATGACATAGAGATTTCCTGTAATTTATTGTTTTTTTGCCTCCCTTGTTTCCTGTGAACCAAAGACATCGAATCCAGAGGAGAGGGGGTTGTAATAACGGAATTTGCCTATATTTCTAGGAGTGATGACAAATCACAACTACATGGGGTATATCATAAGGCATTTCATTTTAAATAAAACTAACAGGTTACACCTATATTATATTCGAACACTGGTCCAAGATTTAAGTCACGTAGAGAGTTCTTGTAAACGAAGCTTTTGGTTTCTTTGGGTTGTTTTTTTTGTTGTTGTTGTTGTTGTTATCATTGTTTCAACCCAATTTTAGGATTCCATTCCGGAACCGAATTCAGGGAAGGGATTCGATGGATTCAAATCCTGCCCGTCTCTATTTGGGAGCATGAAATTCATTTACTGTGCACATCCCTTTCCCTTCCTTCTCCACATCTTACTATGGCTACCACTTGTACCAGTGTTACTGTCAATATTCTACTCAAGTCGTTAATATCTTTTTCATATCTTTCAATTCAGATGCAATGGAAAATTAATTGTGATTCTGTCCAAGAACTATGTAGAGTCAGAGGAGTGTCTTTTTCTCACCCACTTCGCCAGGATTCTTGATCCAGGTAGGACCTCAAGATATGTCATTATCTTTATTATTGTCATTAAAAATTGAAATAGAAAAGATTCCCCAGTGTCAAGCAGTACATATACAGTATATAATATTAAATATTCAATTCCAGGTCTTTGAACTTAGCCATCCTCCCTCAGGAGATCAAACATAAATATGTCATCATCATCTTCATCATCATCGTTATCATCACCAAGGTCATCCTCACAGAGTATGACAGTAAGTAATAACAAATGCAGAAGAAACATAATAAACTGTCGTCTTTTCATCCCAGCAAACAAAGGAAAAAATACACACGGGATAAAGTCCAGATAAAGTCTAACAGTCAAGTTGGCGGAACGTAGACTTTAGTAATTCTTAAGGAGTATTATGGATAAAATCTTGCTAAGAAACAGCTGGTTGTTTGTTTTTTTTTTGGTTTTTTTTTTTGGATAAGGGGAGTGGTGGGATGGGGTGGGGGGTGTGAAGGTGGCAAATAACCCAGGTTGAAAGCGAAACTATTTCATTTATGTACTGTTTTTGTTGCATTGAACTAAACATGAATTGCTTTAAAAGTAGCCAGTGAGTCAATAAATGATAGATGAATAAGTGATTGATCAAACCATATAAATGGGAACCATGGGATTACATTCAAACCATGGGCTTGCATTCAAATTTCTCATGTCCCAACATTCCTTTCTTTCCTTTTATACCCCCTGGTGGTGGAAGAAGGAGCAAGTGGTGAGAAAAGGGGGTTGGGGGGGGGCGGGGGTAAAACCATTTTATTAAACACCAACACTATTATTACAGGTTCACTTAGCACCACAGCTTTCTCTGGGATTCGGTTTAACACTGGTTTTCGGAAGGCATCTAGTTTTCGTCTATCCGGCATCCTTTAGCCTTTTTGAGTCTCACAAGAGAGCAAGGTCATGGGAATTGCGACACTTGGATTTACAAGCCAGCTTGTGATGTATGTGTAATTTTTTCCCTGAATTTTTGTGAAAGACAAGGAAAGAAAACACATTCTTTTTTTCAGCTACATGTGTGACCTTAGATTGCCGAAAACTAGTGCCGCCAGTATATTGTATTTTATTTACGAAAGCATTTATGTATCTTGGCAGAAAGAAAGCCACTCATGCCGAGTTAAAGTGCTTGCACGTACACTTCACTCTGAAATGTTTTGATCATATCCTTCCAGATTCCAGACGACGGAACATCATCCCTATCATGATTGACAGGAATGTGGAGCTAATCAGTGTTCTACAGGGCATGGCAATCATTAAGTATAACCAAGCTGTCAGGTGTGGTTGGCTCAAACGGAAGCTGGCTGAAGCTATTGCTGCATGATAGACAGTCTGCCGGCACTTAACCGGGGAAGAAACTCCTCATAGCCGCGCCCTTTCCGAGTAAGACCACGCCTCGATGCGAGATCGTCCAATCACAAACTTGGAGTAAAGAAGCCTAAGAGTAAAGATGAAATGACGTTTCAAACCGAGATATATTTTAATAATTATGATCATCGGATATAACCAAGCCTTCAGTTGCGGCTGGTTGAGATTGAAACTGGCAGAGGCCATTGCTGCTTGATAGACAGTCTGCTTGCTCTCGATCAACGAAGAAGTTCAACACAGCTCTGCCCTTTCTGAATAAGACCACGCCTCCAAACAAGACTGTCTAATCACGAACTTGCAGGAAAGGAGCCGCAACACAAAGGGGAAATATCATTTTTTAAGTGAGTGAGTGAGTTTGTTTAAGAAAGCTATTTCAATGCAATCATTAGATATGACCAAACTTTCCTATACGAACTGCTCAAACAGAAGTGGGCAGAAGCCATTGCTGTATAATAGACAAGGTACTGGCATCTACCAGTGGAGAAGTTCAGCATGGTTCCGCCCCTGTGCGAGTAAAACTACGACTCCACACGACATCACCTAATCACAAAGTTGGAGTAAAAGAGCCTCAAAAAAAAAAAGACATTTTTTTCTCACAAGGAGATTTCTGTACGAGATGAAATTGTAGTGAGTCTGAACCAAAAAAAAAAACCACAAAACACTCCCGTTACTTGATAAAATCGACAATGATTATTTACACTTTGCAAAGAAATAATCGAAATGTTCAGCATTCCCGGGTCATACTAATCTACGACAAGAGAGTTGCTCTAGGAATCAGCAACAAGTTCGTTATTCTGATACATCACTAGATGATGATCATTAACATTACAGACTACCCAGGAAATCATGATGGTTGGAACCCATGCTCCCCTCCCCCNGATACTGTTGCACTAAGTATCAAGTGCACTTCTAATATGGACGAGTGAATGTATGTGTGCGTGCGTGCGTGCGTCCATGCGTAAGGGCGTGGGTATGTGTATGTGTGTGTACGTACGTACGTACATGCACACAACCTTAACGTGTACGTACCGTTGAATAGGATAACTCATAACTCAGAGGCTTTACATTGTCTTGTATTCACGTTGTCTCACTATGTTTCTCAATTGCTCTACTTATATTTTTTTGTTTGTTTGTTCAGTTTCTGGCTCTCAGATTCCTATCCACTTGCTTTTCTTTGTCTGTTTCTTATTTTATTTGTCAGTCCCATACAAGTATTAACTGAACACCAAACGTCGACTATTTTCTTAATAAACTAATTTTATAATTTTAAAAGTCCTGCATTAATTCTGGTCAATTTTGTCTTTTTTTATGCGTTAAGGATTTTGCATTTTTTAGCGAGAAGAGACCAGGTTCAGCTCAGCTATTCCACGAGTGAAAAATGTAAACATTTCAAAATAAAACTTGAACGGACAAATACAGAAGCAATATGAACAATCAGTGTGACAGATAAACAAAAATAGGAATATTATTATGTAGCCACAAGAATCTGTTTAGACTGACATCACAAACATAAGAAAAGTAGCTTTAAACCCTGGTTTTAACTAATCTATACTTCAAGGTATGAAGATGTCAGTGTATTTATTTTTTTAAACATATGGCTATATACGGCTTTACACCTCTCATTAATTTATCCAGGGGTTCAAAGCCAAAATACTTTCCACACATGTTATGTAGCTTTTCCTCCAAATTTTCACACAAAGAAAAATGCCTCTAACCATTTTAGATTTTGAGAACTTTGGCAGTAAAGCAGGCTACCTAATAGTTTAGACCTTTTCACTTAGTAAACAGAATAACCTTACCCACCTGGCAACAACCACAAAGTTTATACTTGTGTGGCTAAATCTCACCTATTCTGAGTCTACAAATGTATTTGCACCGATCTAAGCCTTTTAAATTCAAACCCAAACCCTTCTCCCCTCCCCATGACCAGTTTTCTGATTTTTTAGGGACTATTATTTAAAATAGCATATTTTTATGCCAGGTGCTGTTGGCATCTTCATACCTTCCCAATGTTCATCATTAAAGATATCCTAACTCCACTTGTACTGAAAAACTGCTCTTCCCACGCCTGGAGAAAGGAGGACAGTTCACCTCTTGCAATTGTCACTAAACAGACGTTTTACGGTAATTTTGATTTTTTATTCCCACTAAAAAGGACAAAACAAAATTAGCGTTTTCCACCACCGCTAAAAAGACCATTATTTTGCCGGTAAAGAGCAACAACTGAGTATTAGTAATAAAACGAAATCATAGTAGTAAACCTTGAGTCTTATCTACCTAGTATTACATGTACACACAATATTGGTATAATTTTATTATATGTTTTTCTGTTTGTTTTTGTCAACAAGTTTATTACATACATGTTATTTCACATTGATTATTGTTTTAATGTTTGTTGCTGGAAATTAAATAGACCTACTCACTGTTACCAGAACATGGCTTTGTGTTCACTGTTTGGGATGGTTGGCGCTTTGAAAGAAGATGCAACAACAGGGAATACTTCAACATGTGGAAATTGACAATCACTAGTTATTCCAGTCACAATACAACTCCACTCACTTCATGGCCTGAGTGCAATAATCCTGTATGGTAGTATATAGATCTATAGGAAGCTAGAAGTAGATACAGTGGAACTCTTGCTAAACACCCCCCGCCCCCAGGACCAGACCGTAGAAAGTTATGTTATTAGGTAGGTGTGTTAAGCAGTATGTTTTTTAGAAATAATAAAACAGTTGGGCCTATTGAATGGAAAACGTGTTAAGCAGGGTAGTGTGTTTAGCCATGGTTGTGTTAACCAGGTTCCACTGTAAGGTTACTGCACCAAGCAACAATTTACACATCCATATACACTCTCTGTCTTAGTGACAAGAAAGAAAGAAAGAAAACGAAAAAGAAAGAAAGAGCGAAAGAAGGAAATAAAGACAGACAGACAGAAAGAAAGACAGAAAGAGAGAAAGAAAGANACATTATTATTAGTCATTCTTTGCGGGGAACGGGATTTTTGGTTGGTTTCAATGGAGCACCAAAGCCTTCTCACCACTCTCCTATGAAATTTTTTAAAAAAATTCTTTTAAAGACCGGGACATGTCTACATAGAGGGAAAGAAATAATACATGTTAAAATAAAACTGGAGAGAATATGAAAGGGCTTACATCTCTGAAGTCGAGATGTTCGCCGTCCCCCATTCAATTGATCAAAAGTAATTTGGGATCAAATTTACATGATCGTAAACACCAGCAAAGATAAGCGTCACACTTCTCGCTCCACATCTGGCCAGAGCGCGAGGCGAGCGGCCTGTGTCGAAAAGCCTTTACGCAACACGAATGATGGTCATGCCTTTGTCAACGACACCCTGGCTGAGTGTTGTGCAATAGCGCAGGTAAGGCTCGTAAGTGTCGATCACTGCCTAAGCTGAAGAAAGGATAAAGTGTGGCTGACAGTGTAGTGACAGGGGGCGGGGCGTACCTAATCTTGATTCGTTAATGCTTGCGCGGGTTAAATGACCAGCGGCTAGGATGTCCGTTCTGATTCGTCCATGCGTGTGCAGAAGGGTCAACTGCCTGACAGAAGGCTATGGGGAGGTAGTGTCAATCACTTCTCACGTAAGGGGGTAATCAGGGCCGTCGATACAAGCTTCTTTGTAGGTCTCAGATTTTCAGCTGATTTGCAAAGGTAAACAAACACTAAGACACAGTTATAGTGACAATTTGCAGCATTCCTGTCAAAAACAGTGT
>JAWQUT010000035.1:5695-17592 GCA_033807755.1 Ellobium chinense
GAGAGAGAGAGAGAGAGAGAGAGAAAGAGAAAGAGAGAGTGAGTGTGTTTAGGGTAGTGTTGTTATTAATGACAAAATTCACTTTTCGGGCCTTTTTTGTTGAACTTCTGTTGGTCAAGACTTCAAAGATTTCGCCATCTCTTTAAACACAGATGATGTTGCAAAATCTTACAGACATCTTGATGAATGCTGAAGTTCTTGATAAAAGATATAATATAGGTCAAATTTGCTGGCTCCAGGAGACAAGTACCACTAGGATTAAGGGGGGGGGGGAAGATTATCAAAATATTACGACCATCCATATAAGTAACAATTTTGTATGGTGGATCCTGGGATACGTTTCTTGTTCTCTCTAGAATTACGAGTTGAATAATATAATTCTTGAACAGGAAGACGATGATATTCCACTTCGGATGGTCTACTGGTTTGCTGAACCGACGTCCTTGTATTCTAGGCAGACCCAAAGGTGCTCAGTTCTCTGCAACAAACGTCTTAAGGTGCAGCTGCTGATGGTGCCAGTCTTCCGTTATTGTGTACCCCTACGAATAAAAAGCCTATGACCACGTCATAAACGTGTACCCTTCCCATGACTCAGTGGGGAGTGGGGAAGGCAAAGGTTAGCCTATCCTTTCCGAAAATCTCCAGAAAAGACAGAAAGCAACAAATTATAATGCCAGCACCCGACTGACTGACCCTGTTCCCAATCCCTCGTGGGCGTGAAGTCATAAAACTTAAAGCAGCTGTTTTAAAATTGGGCTATAGATAGGCGTCGAAATAACAGTAAAATATAACTATGATAAAGGTGTGGCTTAAGTCAAGTACTTTAAGGCAGTTGTAAATTATCTTGTCAGATTCTGATATAGATCGATAGTTCACACCAAGACAGATCACTCCTACAGTATATAATACTGGCTTAACTTCTGTATTTATATGGACCATAAAAGAGCTCATAACCCGCTTACGTTACATTTTTAGTTTGTGTATTGCGAAAGCCCTCCTGAATATGGTATTTTATCTGAAACTATTAGTCTGGTTGATTGAAATTTGCCAAAAATCCAAAGTGTCAGCATTTGTTGTCGTTTCAGTAACGGTGGTTGTTTAATTGATTGGTTGATTGGTTGGTTGGTTGGTTGATTGAAGGACTGACTGATTGATTGGTTGATTTCTTGCTGGATGATTTATGGGCGATTGATTATGCATAATAGCTATTGGCTGGTTGACTGGATGATTTGATGTCTTCTTCTATGATTGAAAGAATGCCTGAATAGTTGACTGATTGATAAGCATAGATTAGTAATTGATATGACTGATTAATATTATTAATGTACAATCTGTCCCGTCATTTGTTTTTTGTCAATGGTTGCTCATATGCAACATGTGGGGCCTGAGCTTTGTTATAATAAACTTGTTAAACTACATTCAACTCTTTCCAACTAGCTGACTTCGCTTAACCGTAACACATACTGAACACGGAGGAAGTTGCTACTAAGAAGAGTTGAGATTGTCACTGTACTGAAGGCAGAGAATCCCTCTCAAAATTCTTTCTTTCCATTCCATTTTTCTAACTTCAAGGCTGAACGAACTTTACTATGCGTTAATAATATGTTTCATGTTATATTATACGTTTGTCAGTGTCCAGCCCCAAACATTTATATCAAGGGTACTGTCTTCTTTGGCAATAATATTCATGATACGCCTGTCTGCTATTAATTGAAAGGCAATGAAAAATATGTCCTACAGTGTCCCTTCTCATGTCTTTGTTTTATTATGCTGCTGTATTCTCGTTAGCGGTGCCCTCGTGCCGTCAGCTTACAGCAACACTGTACATAATTTAATCTAATGTGTAAAAAGTGTAAATCTCAAAGTTCATTAATGTGAGTGTGAAATTGAGAGAGAGAGAGAGAGAGAGAGAGAGAGAGAGGAAAGGCAGAATGTGAATTGCTTGTTGAAATTATTGTTATTTTGCTCATTTACAGCAGATAGTTGTCTGAGCTCAATAAACATATTGTTATTGTTATTGTTTTTGTTATCTCGCTTTTTCAACGATGCAAAACTCGTGTATGTAGCTCCGCAGGTTAGAGCAAAGCAACATTATCTAGAGAGACAATGAATTTGCCATATGATCAAACCGAAGGTGAAGTAGAACCGTGCAAGTCCTGTCTCTGCAAACCGTGCATGTCTGTTGTGCTTCCCAGGTTCATAAACTGTGAAAGTCTGCTGACATAATTTTGAACTAAATTATTGATCAGTAGAGCCAGTGGCTTTATTCTTCTATCATGTATTCCAGTTGCCTTGATCCGCCTCTTCCTCTCCACCCCCCTCCCCCCAACCTCTAAACCCCATTTGGTGTGGTGTTGTAAAACAAGCAACTACAACGTGAAACGGAGTTTCTTCTGTCTCTGTCTCTACTCTCTCTGTGTGGGTGTGTGTGTGGGTGTGTGTGTGTGTGTGTGTGTGTGTGTGTCTGTCTGTCTGTCTGTGTGTCTGTCTCTCTCTCTCTTTCTCTTTCTCTCTCTCTCTCTCTCTCACACACACATCTTTGTTTATTTCTTTGGCTTTCCTCTTTTCAAATACATAATTGCATTCATTTAACCGCGTTTCTGTCATACATTCTTGTTCTGTGCACCTCTCTTCCTAATTCACTCTGAACATGTTCGAATAAGGCATCCCGCTCTGTGATGCCATCGGTACAGATTGCCAGCTAAGCAAGCAAACGAGCAAACAAGCAACTNTCACTTATAAAATTTGATCTCGGGGACATACACGGCCGGTGATTTTGACCAGTGCTCTGCCATTTGTTGACAAAGATGTGGATTGGCGCGGATCTAAAAATCAAGTTACAGAAGTTTTGCAAGATAAACGAGATCTGGNNNNGGGGGGGGGAAGGGGTGTCAGTCATTGTCAGCGTTTGATGATAGCACTGCATAGGGAATTAGACAGTGAAGTTGTGTGTCCTGATAAATGACCCTCAATATGAACCTCAGAGCCAGATTTCACTATCAGCTTTCATGATAAATGAGACAGGCTGAATATAGGCCTACTGTTATAACCAGACTTCACATACTTCAATGATGACTTGCTCTCAGACACTATAGTGTGGAACGGTAGGCTATGAACACTGGAAGCATTGACTCTTCCAAGCATGTGTGGGCATTTTTATGTGTGTTTATTTTTCATCCTAAAATATCACCAAAACATGGAATCCCGGAACATTGATACTTTATGTATGCTCCATAATTATTTTTCTTGGAAACACAATGATACTATTGATGCTGTTGTTTTTTTTACTTAGGGAAACACAAATAAACAGGCATCATTTTTTCAAAATCTTCAGAGCCATTCGTGAATACCTAAATTACCCATACATTTCATTGCGAAGATGGGTGGGAGGTATTTGTGGGTAAGAAAAGAACCCAAACTTTTCATTTACATGTAGTCCTGCGTTTTATCGAAACACTCCAGGGTATTCGTAACTTTTATGCTGCATATTGTATGTAGTAAAATAGAGGGTAAGGTCAACTTAACACTCGTAGTGCTAGGTGCGCAGGGTCCAGCCCCCCGCAATCATGTATGACAGTTGCACGCATTGTCTGCCGGCTGTTCATCTGCCACTGGGGTGCACATTTGTACTGCCGCGTTCTGCAAGGAGATGGTATAATTGTTTTATCTATTAAGGCATTCAAACGTAGCGAGAGAACAGTAGCATACAATCTATCACAGCGTCACGAGGGTTAATGGCTCACGAATACTCGAAATGTGCCCAGTAACGAATGCTTGGAAAGGTTAAGGTTCCTGACGGCTGAAATGCCCTTTTTAGTGCAACCTTTATCCTCACTAAATACCCAATAGATCTTCCTATGATCCGGACAACAGAGCCCATATTAGACCGACGCCCAGAATAGCAAGTCTTAGTGTTCCAGAAATAGCTTCCTAATTTATACCAAAGTTTAAGACACAATGCGACCGAGAGAATCTTGAGAGAATGAAGATTTAAAAAATTTTTGTGACACATTTTGCAAAACAGTTACATTGTCCAAGTTTAACAAGTTTATTGAAAATGAACCCAGACCACGTTTGTGGTACATGGGCTATACATTTATACATTTTGACGACGGGACAGCACATGCAACTGTGAAACATAAACATACATAGTTCTACAGAGCACATATTAGGCAATACATATTAGATACTCAAATAGACGTGATTATCTTTGCAGGCATTTAGATCTCTTCTCCCTTTTCAATACGAAAATGAACTAAACCTGGAAGGGAAAACCATCACCTAATCACACGTCCGTGCAANTGTGTGTGTGTGTGTGTGTGTGTGTGTGTGTGTGTGTGTGTGTGTGTGTGTGTGTGTGTGTGTGTGTGTGTGTGTTAAACATTATTGTAGTACTACGTGTATTTTTATCAGTTGCCTCTTCCAACCAGTAATTAATTTCTTAAATACAAAACACTTACAACAACCTTAGCAGTAAGATTTCTTAAGTAGTTTTGAGCTTCCTATGATGTGGTGAAGGTTAAACAAATTAAACATCCCCATAATTAATGTGCGATTTTGCACGTTGGCGTGCAAGCTTTCATGTATGTCATATCTAAACAGTGCCTCAGCAGATTTGCACACGAGGGCATGTTCAAGGCAAAGAGTTTACAACATAAAAGGCAAAAAAAGGGATTTTAGATCAGTTTGCCTTCAGTATGCAGAAGGGTGCAACTCTAGTGCAACTTTCTTTGAAATTGAAATGAAAGATTGCACAGCCATAATTTTTCATCAAGTTTACTTCGGCCACTACTAATGAATCGTACACTGCCGGTCAACAAAGTATTGTCGTGCCAAAGTGAATCCAGCGAGTTGGTGCGATTTTCTCTAAGTATGACTCCGCTTGTGCGATTCGAGTTGACCTGGCAGAAATCATATTTAGATAAATTTAGAAGTCTAGATTGAATAACTGGCTGAAATAAACAATACTCAAACAAATTTGTCGTGGACCGGAATTCTAGTAAGACAAAAAAAATGTATGATTCCCAAGACACCTAATCAATCTAGTTGTTCTCTGTGAAGAAGTAATAATACTCACAGATCGATTGACCCGTTTCTCCATAGTACGGCCTATGTTGTGTTGTTTTAGTTTTCATCCAATTTGTCTTGCCTGGGTTTTCCCGATCTCCTTATTTCTGAGTCAATAGCTGAGGTAATTATCTGGGAAATCCCTGAATAACAGAGTAGCTTGGGCGAAAGTTGCCAGAATTAGCTCTTTTGGAGCCAATTACCAGACTTTTGGCTGCATGAAATAGCTTCTGGCTGCCAAATATTTGTTGTTTATTTTTGGCTCCACTGGATTTCAGGTAAAACTTGGCTAATTCTCTATATAAAAATTACTTATACTTTTTTCGCATTTCAGATGTTCGGGTTTCTGTCATAATTGCCCGATGAACACAAAACAAAAAAGAGCGATCCCTGTTTCCATTTAATAATAGTTTATTATGTTGCCCTAATGTATGTAGAAAGCTTAATGATAATTAAAATGCCCATCTATGTCATATCAAATACCTAGATAGTTCAGAGTGAATTTGAAGACTTAAAACATATCATGTCAAAGCCTCGCCCCAGTAGCCGCTTCCGATAATGGTTTGGCTCATTTTTTGGCTTTATTTCGAAGGCGATTTGGCATCGGCTTTACAATAAAGATTTAGCAACCCTAGTTTGGGCAGAATCGACCATTCTGTCTGAGAGATCTTTCGTGACAGGCCGATCGCATTAAATTGGGTCGGGCCTACACGCTCAGTCTATTTTTGGCTTATTAAGTCAACAAGTATTTGGGTCACTGACTGCAGCCAAAAGATTTGACTGACGTTCGTTATTAGCTGCAAAAAAAGAAATTCTATCTAGATCATGAAAATAATGAAAACAGTTGTTCCAGGGTTCATCTTTCCGGAAAAAAAAATATATGAGCCTTATGGGGAGGTTAAATCCGTATGTTATATAATTTTGTACGGTACAATAGATTAAGAACACGCAAAAAAAAAATGTGGAAAATTATGTTATCTGAGGGCAAAACGACAAACAGTATACTTTCTTTTCATGGGGAGGGAAGGGGGAGCTGGGAAGTGAGGGGGGGGGTGTGTGAAAGTGAGTGTTTTTTTGCCAATTAACCCGTTGAGTCTCAAGAGCAGAAGCACAGTACTATGATATATGAAGATTATTTTCACATATTGACATGTAATAAGTAAATGTGCTTAATTGAACATAGACCTTGAAAAATCTGACTGTTATGTACATTTCTTTAGGGAATGATCATCGATTTAGATCTACGGCATGTCAAAAAACAAGAACGGACACTCCAAGCTCGTGTGCCACATTTAGTACTTTGGGTTTTACAGGGTTAAATCTCAACAAGCTTGATTTCATTTTCTCTCAAACCTGGCACACTGAGTTACTGTGTAGCCAAAATGATAATGTTTTAATCTACCATTTTTGTATTAAAATTTGGTGACAAAGTGAGCTTCCAGTCAATTATTTACATTCTCCCATTAAATTTTGTAAAAATCAAGAAAAACAAAAGTAAGGATAGGGTTTACATTATAGAGATTAAATTTCGGGGGTTTTTAATTATCGTGGCTTAACCGTCTTACCCATAAAGGTGGTTTCCTCGGTGCCAAGTTTTAAAGTGATTGGACCATGACTTTTTGAGATATATCAGTGAAAAGAGAGTTTTGTTGTTCTGTGGTGTTTTTTTTAATCATTGAGTCATACCTTGAGAATTTCATTTCCCCTTAACTATGCATGTGTTGGAATTAGGTATTTTCAGCTCCATCACGTGACCTAGGAAATCTTGCTCACACGTTGGTTTGTTTACATGCTCTGCTTATGTATGATCACTCGTCATTTATCAAAATATCCTAGCAATCCCTAGATCACGTGGTGTAACTGACCCGTCTGAAAATACCTCATTGTTCTTTGTTCTTGTTGAAATTTAATTTTATATCACCACTTTTGGTAACAAATAAAGCTTTTGATGTTTGAGAAAAGGAAAAGCGAGCAGGTATTGCAACAATTTGAGACGTTGAGTGACCGATCCACACGGTGATAAGACCCGTTTTAGCGTAGTGCTAACATTTGACTGGAAGTAGCCTATGATTAAAACCAGTTCACAAGGCGTGTACACTGTCCCTAAGTAAAACATGCTTAAGGATGAAAGTAATGTTTATTATGAGAACAGATATCCCACATGGTATGGCTATATCCCAATAACTGACCCACACTCTCACGCCTATGCATTTATGGGCTTTTCCTTTTGAACCGTAGCACGATTAAATAGTGTTGTGATTATAGGAATGTGCTATTAATCTTTGTGTGTAGTGACCTAGGCCACTGAAAAATGACATGCCACTTTTCTGTCTTTTTCGCTTAGACAAACGCTCATTTTTTCCCCTCTCAGTGCTTCAGTGCATGTAAACTATTGCAAGCATATTTTAAGGCACTTTAATAAATTTATTTATAGTGCATTCCGTATATTATAATACTTCTGAAGAAACTAAAAGTCATAGCGGCCTAAACATTAAATAGGAGAATATGCGTAGTTATTTCAGGTCAGGTCTTTAGGAAATGCCATGCATTTTTCCGCAATGATCCATTCTTCTTCAACATTTTATGCAAACAAGTATGCATTATATTTGCACTGCCGCGTTACCAATTAATAGGGAAAATTGGAGGGGGGGGGGAGGTAGGGGGAAGGGGAGAGATAAAATGAGAAACATTGTCCAATCGTGTAAAATTAAAACCAATGTCCACCTGAAACCCACATTTTCTTGAGTGAGCACCTGGATCAACTGTTACTCGTCTGGGCAATGTTTGGATTATCTCAATCCAGAGTGTAAAGGAAGAGACAGTGAAGGATACACAATAAGAAGGGAAGAAAGAAAGAAAGAAAGAAAGAAAGAAAGAAAGAAAGAAAGAAAGAAAGAGAAAAAAATGCATGTAAAACAAAGACCGAAAATGAGATAAGAACGAAGATGGGACAGAGGCATTCTAAAACACCCACAAACACCCATACACACACACACACACACACACACACACACACACACACACACACACACACACATACAAACACACACACACAGAGAAAGAGAGAGAGAGAGAGAGAGAGAGAGCGAGAGAGAATAGACAAGAAAGCAAACGAAAAGAATAAACAACTGAAAGGGAGACATAAAAAGAAGAAAAACAAACCACTAACCAGGACACAAAATAGAACTGAAAATGGATTTCACATATTGAAAAGATAATTTTTTTTATATCCAGTCTGCATGCCGCATTCAGTCCAGACATTAAAGGAACGAAATCCTCCCATCACTGAAAACTAATGTTTATTTAGCTAATGCCGACAGTAATGCTTTTCATTAAAACATAGTTTGTACGATCACGCACACTGAAAGATAAATCACTCTTACAGCACACGTGTACAATGTACACAAATCAAGAATGATAAAATTAGAAACAAAAATATATTGTCATATTTCACTCGCTCACGTCATACAAGCAGGAAGAATAGAAGCATACTGACATAACGATTGTAGACATCTAAATGAGAACTTCGGCCAGATCTCAATCACGTCATCTCACGTGACAAAGGAAAGAGATGGATGAGTGCCAGAGACAGAGGCCCTGGGCAAGAGAAAGGTGCTTGCTGGATCCTCAGTTTACCTACTAACGCTGTCATGCTTGAAGCAAACTCTACTAAACCAGCAATAAAGATGCGAGCAATAAAAATGTACATTCGTCTGGCTTTTTTTTCCCGATCTCCCTCCCTTCCTTTTCTCGTTCTCCGACGCGTGGCCCCATCGTACCCATGTCGAAATCCGCCGCTGATGAAAGCATGCGCGCGTGAGAGCGAGACTTGTTAATAAACCTTGCAATTGTTTGATGTCTGTTGGCCTGGAGCTACTGAGCGTTCTGACGCACGGTGGACGATTGGAATGTGGTGATTGAGATAAACTTGAATAACAGACAGACAGACAGACAGACAGACAGACAGACAGACAGACAGACAGACAGACAAGAAACAACAAAGTATGGTGCAACTTTTGACCCATGAACTCTGACCGAGGCAAGCAATGAAACCATTGTGTCAGCAAATTAAAAACAAGAAATGGCTGTGATACGAAACTTTACAAATAAGAATTTAGTTTTTTAAACTACCATGTCTCCTTAAACAGAAAAACTGAGGCCACCAGGCAACTCAGCATAACGAAAATGATGGTATGTCAAATATTATGGATGTTGGTGGCTTTGTGATGACATGCACGAATGTTACGTGATCCATGATAAAATAAGATACGATAAAATAAATTTTACTCATACATAATATGTACATTGTCTTGTTTATTTGCGCATTCAGATACCTAAAACATCTAAGACACCGACTCATAAGTAAATAACACACACACACACACACACACACACACACACACACACACACACACACACACACGCAGACACACACACAGACACACACACACATACACACACACGCAGACACACACACAGACACACACACAGACACAGACACACACGCACACACACATGCACATATATTCACACACTCAGACACACACACACACACACACATATACCCATATACGTGCATAGTTCGTACATAGTTTGTGCACACAAAGAGCAGAGGTATCAGGCCAGGAGTGAGAATTGGTTCCAGCCAGTGGTGTTAAACTCTTAAGACTATGCTCCCAGGCCCTGAGCGGAGACACTAACTCATAAGATACATACCCACTCACCCACTCATTCCCTCCCCCNCCTTTCCCACCCACTTTCTCTCCTTTTCTCTCCACACAGCACACAAAATAATTCTCATAGCTTTACTATAGTATGAGTTTACCATTATGTTACACCATTATTATACGTACATATTATACACTTACTATTCACAGTATAAATTTTCATTCTCTCCAGTGCTTTATTTCAAGCATATATGTTAGCTTTTCTTCACCCACTCGGAAAGGGACAAAGCAAAATTATCGCCATTTCAAATGTATGTGAACGTTGACGCTTCTCCGCACTGTCACGTTCGAGGCAGCCTATCCACATATATAACTACGCTCACTGAGGCAGCACGTATGAATAATCCCCAAGTCAACGACATAGTTCCACTGGTACCACTTTTGAATGTTTCTCTGTCCCGCCTCTTTTAACTCTAACCTCAAAGCCTTGCATTGCTCACAAATTTATGGACGGATCGCAGCATCATACCAGCGTAATGAATTTCTCAGGATAATGTTGCATCGAACCTTACATAGTCTGCTTTCTCTGAAGACATTCACTCTCCGACTAGCGCTTAAGGGAAGGCACTACCCTTATCCAGATACTGTAATGCACATGACTTGGTGTGCAACTTATTTCCATGTGTGCACTGGATTTCTCTACAAAATTACACACCAAAGTGCTGAATGGTGCCTTCTTCTCCCTCAGGGTTAATGATCTTAGGACAAGTGTCATTAGCTATGGCACTAGTTGTGTGACACCAGATTTCACCCACATCTCTTAGACACCTTTATGCATGATCCTATGAAGGCTTTTCCCGAGTTTCCTGTCTAGATAAATAGTTATTTCATTCAACATCAAAGGGTGTTTATAAATTCAGATAATTCTGCGTTAAGACAAATTTTTTTTTTAAAACCTTCATAGGGTCACGCATAAAGGTTTCTAAGATATGTAGGTGAAATCTGGTGTCGAACAACTGGTGTCATAGCTAATGACACTCGTTCTAAGAACATCACCCTTGAGGGAGAAAAATGCACCATTCATCACTTTGGTGTGCAATTTTGTAGAGAAATCCAGTGCACTCACGGGGATAAGTTGCACACCAAGTCATGTGCATTACAGTCTCTGGAGAAGGGTAGTGCCTTCCCTTAAAAGTTCCTGGCTTGGAAGGAGTCCACAAGCTCCAACATGAAATCCACAAATCTTTGAGACGTCTTGTCAAACAGAATGAGAGCATAAGACGACTGAGGGTGGTTTTCCTGTGACTCTGAAATTTCAGTTTTCATTTTCTTGAATGTCCTTTAAGAATTTCTGATAATCTTTACGTGTATTATCAATAAAAGAGTGGAGACGCCTGTGAAATGCCCATCTGACGAAAGGCGTCATCCCAGAGTCCGTCCGAGAGAGACTCCACCGCTGAGAATTGGTAGAGTTGTGCCTTCTCAGAATTGTACGGCGACGATTCTCGGCCATGTTGTCGCCATATTCCGTGCCTTTTGTGACGTCAGAAGAGACTGGGGTAGACGTCAGGTCGTTCTTTAGTTGTTCTATGACTGTCTCAAATTCGCTTGAGCCTCGTGGTAGAGGTGGCCGGCACGGGATGTGACTTGTGGTCGCCATGGGTTACCAACAATTTGCGTTCCAGTTACGGATGCTGTGATGGCGCAAATGAGATGATATAATCGCTGCTATTGCCGATTGACGCAAACGCTCAAAGTTTTTCAACAGTCTAGGTCGCTGCAATCACCACGAGGGACACTGACGCTTGTACTGGTTTAGTTCCCTTGGGAACAATACAGTGACGTCAGCACACGATGTGGAGTAATTTCCTTCCTAGTTGTTGTAACAACACACGGGTCGTTTCTGATTTTGGGATCTGTTTAATCTGAAAACAGAATTACGTTGTCATTAGTGGCTTGCTAAGACCATCCCTGCTGAAAAACAATTTCATGTAACAATTTCCATCAATTAAGCCACTGTCAAAGTGAAATGACATTTGCACGCACGTTCGAACATATATGTAATAGATATTGCGATCAGTAACGGTCTGACTAAATGAGACTCAGTGCTGGGTTGCCAGACTACACTTTTTCAGAGCCAAATATCAGATTTTTTTTTTTTTT
>JAWQUT010000035.1:17620-28492 GCA_033807755.1 Ellobium chinense
GGGGCTCTTTTTGAAATTCATTGGCTTCGAAATAACCGTTGTTGTTGTTGTTGTTGTTGTTGTTGTTGTTGTTGTTGTTGTTGTTGTTCTAACATGCTTTAGTTCAGCATTGATTAATTTCGTGGAAAATTGTGTGAAGAAACGATTATCTTGGGGCCCAAGTCTGTGACGTAAGAACTCCAGATTTTGTTATCATAGCTGATTTAAGGAAGGCTTAAGAAATTTGTTCTATTATTATATTGATATAATATTCAGAATACTTCTGAGTTCTGTTATTTTGTTTGTCTTATTATTTAAATGCCATTGGGCCAAAAAAAAAAAACCTGCTTGTTGTCTACTGCCATCAAACTATATATTATTTCAAGTGGCCAGGTTTCTGCATAGTTGGCCCGGATAACACCAAGCAAAGAGCGATCCCAAAACTATTTCCATATAACAAAATTTCCTTTCTTGCTCTGAGATATGTAGAAATGTATTTGTTAACTATAACACGCCTTCACAAATCCAATGCACAGACAATTCATAGCAAATTTCTTGTCTTATTTCAGATCTGGACTCCGAAATCGGCCTTTTCAAGACATGATTTAGTCAGGTTGTTTTTTTTTTCTTTGGCGCTTTTTCATGTGGACTTTGACTCCGGCTCGAAAGCTGAATCTGGCAAACCTGCACAGTTGTATCATTATTTCTCAGGAGAATGTTGTGAAGAAGTCTTAAAGCTTACACTGGTGATTATGTCAATATAATGTGTAAACACCCACTGTAAATATAGACGAGAAGACACCAGTATATGTTCAGAGCTACACTTAATCCAAAGTTCTTAATTTGCTAATTAAAATAACACTTATTCCATTGTTTTGGCTGAATAGCCTAGACGAAATATGGATTGATAGCTCATTTTTTCAATATTCAGCTAATTTGTAGATAATGTTCTTAAGTCATTATATAGTACTTACTTGCAAGTAACTGGCACTCTGAGCTTTTATATCTCTGCTGGGCAACCCTCACAGCTTTTCTCTTCATTAAGCATGGATGACTTCAAGCAATGATTTCTTGTTCCAAAAACCCTTTGGATCACATCAGACAGGCATGTTAAACGCCCCCTGTTTCTGCTCTGATAGATCGCTCCTCAAGTTCTCAAAGATATGGGGAGATCTTCAATATCTCACTCCTACTGGTTAGTGGCCCCCCTGTAGATGCGAAGCTTTTCAGAATCTCATCTAGCTGCATAAGAGCCGATCTCACGGACAGAGTTCTTCAACGAAAAATGTCTGTGATGGACTAATTTATCTTCGAATCCACAGGACGTTATCTCATAAATGAAACTGCCAGCATATATATTTATCTCCTAAGTCACTTGCTGTGACAAACGCTGTGTAGAAGCAGCTTGGCAATGTATCTTTATATACTAGACCTCAGTTGGTCAACTTGGTGGGGAGGAGGCTACTGCTGGTGTTTTGACCACTCAGGCACCCACGTCTAGAATAATATTTTTGTCCAATATGTTCATTCTTCATTTACTTCCGATTCTCACGCTTTCCTTCTTATCCTTGTTATTGTCAACCTATTGACCCAGATTCAGAGGCGTAGCTTGGAAATGTATGTCGCTGTAATTGGGGTGGGAGAAAGAGGTCGCACTTACTGAGAATTCTGTTACTGCGTAGATCTATTATTTGTTCGCCTCCTATTAATCACCAGAACGCTTTCTTAAGAGTTGTATTTGAAGACGGGAGTCAGGGTGGTAGGGGCTTAAGGATTTGACAGACTGCTTCTTACCACCAGACTAGACTACGCCTTTGACCAATCTTTATAAATGTGTATCCGTTTCTTATTAAATGACCCCCTTCCCCCCACCCTTTACTAACTTTAAATGATGACAATATCCGGATAAGTAGCTTCCCATTTACTTNAAGTATGGCTTGATAGAGCAGTCTTTTAATATTTAGCTACTTTATAGATGGTGTTCTTAAATTGTATATATAGTACTTACTTGCAAGTAGATGACACTTTGATTTTTTAGATCTCTCTTGGGTAGCTCTGACCGCTCCTGTCTTTATTGAGCAAAGATGACTTAAGAATGGTGTCTTATTCCAAAAACCCTCTGGATCACACCAGACTGATATCCAAACGCTCCCTTTTTCTGCTCTGATATAACTCTCCCCAAATTCTCAAAGATAGGGGAGATCTTCAATATCTCACTCCTACTGGTTAGTGGCCCCCCTGTAGATGCGCAGCTTTTCAGAATTTCATCTAGCTGCATAAGAGCCGATCTCAAGGACAGAGTTCTTCAACGAAAAATGTCAGTGATGGACTAATTTATCTTCGAATCCACAGGACGTTATCTCATAAATGAAACTGCCAGCATATATATTTATCTCCTAAGTCACTTGCTGTGACAAACGCTGTGTAGAAGCAGCTTGGCAATGTATCTTTATATACTAGACCTCAGTTGGTCAACTTGGTGGGGAGGAGGCTACTGCTGGTGTTTTGACCACTCAGGCACCCACGTCTAGAATAATATTTTTGTCCAGTATGTTCATTCTTCATTTAATTGCGATTCTCACGCTTTCCTTCTTATCCTTGTTATTGTCAACCTATTGACCCAGATTCAGAGGCGTAGCTTGGAAATGTATGTCGCTGTAATTGGGGTGGGAAAAGGAGGTCGAACTTACTGAGAACTCTGTTATTGCATATTTGTTCGCCCCCTGTTAATCACCAGAACGCATTCTTAAGAGTTGTGTTATGAAGGCGGGAGTCGGGGTGGTAGGGGCTTAAGGATTTGACAGATTACTTCTTACCACCAGACTACGCCTTTGACCAATCTTCATAAATGTGCATCCGTTTCTTATTAAATGACCCCTTCCCCCCACCCATTTCCTAACTTTAAACGATGACAACATCCGGGTAAGTAGCTTCCCATTTACTTTCACGCTACATGCCATATTAAGTTCCGTCCCTCTGACACTGAGTAATGATTAAACTGTCATAGTGGCGGCTCGAGGTACGGATATTATTGATACATTTGTTACCGAAATGTCGTACCTATTCTTATTTATCTGGTAGGTAAACTTCGGAATGTAAGAAAATATAGACATTTTAAGTTATATATATGTAATATCGTTTACACTGTAGTTTTCAAAATAAAAGAAAGAATAGGAAACATTAGCGATAATTTAAACTGCGACTTTCGTAATCTTTGAAGACTGTAAAAACTCTCTTAGGCCGTTACCAACGTTTGTTCTCTGAAACATCTAAATTTACAACCAACACTGAGTAAGACATGAGAAGACATGAGTTATAATTAGGGAAGTTAATTTTCTCATCCTTATTTAATGTACAAGTCTTTATTTTTGCTGACAAAAAAAGGACACTCTTTCATAGTTTTGGCTGAGTGTTCTAGACCACATATTATTCTTTCATTACTCAGCTAATTTATAGTTGATGTAGACTTACTTTAAGTTAAAGATTCGTCGTTTTGATGGTTCCTCTAGAGTGTGCCATGGAATCAGTTAATCTGTTAGGTCAATGTTTGTCCACATGCAGTAAGACAGGGGCGCGCTCTTCCGCTAGACCAAGATTTACATAGGAACTGTGATGTGACTTACGTCACAACACGGCCACCCGTATGACCAGCAAAGTCAACAAACAATCAGTTAACTGTCCACTCCTGGGATATCAAGGTGAGAGAAGGGGCTGAAAGATGATGAACTTTTTACACCTTTGTCTGCCTGAAAATTGTGAAACAGGAAACATACGAGGTGCCACATTCATAATAGGGCAACACACAAGGCATGATCAAGGTCGTTAGTGCAAAAACTTAAAAACAATCTGTATTGGGATGTATTGTGAAGAATTTGTCACATACTTGACACCACTGCACTGTGTAGTTTTTCTTGCATTCGTACAAGAGATATTAAGTCTAAGATCTCTTCAGTAATTTCAGTAGGTACAGGGTAGTTGTCATTAGGGGGACGTTTTTCGTATTTTAATCCTTTCGAATTAATGGATCCTTATAACCCTCGAAGTTTAATGCAGTGCCCCCGGTGCAGCACTCGCGTAAATGACATTTGATCCAAAAATCGACTTCTGAACAATCACCGCATTAATTTCCTTTCTCAGTCGTGTAATAAAATTTCAAATCTCTACGGTCCAAACACTTATAGCAGAATTTCGATATTAAGTAGGCCTATTCATTTAGTAAATATACCTTGTTATTAAGTATGAATTGTCACATGCACATATTCATTTTTATTCTATCATTTCATTATTCAGGTGGGCCTCGACAGATTTGTTAATCCCTTGATGTGATATCTCCATAACAAACATAGTTCTGCTTTTCCTCCACAACATTAAAAAGTCTTATCTGTTTGAGAGTTTTTGAAGATGTCCAAAAGAGCCAAAGGATTGGGTTTTTTTTTTCCTTTGAGACAATACCAGCAGAAAGCCACATAAGTTACGCAAATTTCTAAATAGCTTTGACTTCATAGCAAGGGGTCTCGGTTTTTTTATTTAAAAATTAAAAATAACCCTTATTACAAACCATCGAAACTAACCGCTGGAAGGTCAAAGTTTTCTTTCATTTCTTTTTTAAAAGAAATTTGCGTAACTGACGTGGAACTGCCCTTTGTGAAATGGTTCCCATAAGCTCTTTCCTGATTTTGAATTGTTGACCCACAACCATTGTCTCCCTGCGGCTCCAAGACCGGCCTCACTCACCTATACCTCTATTTACATGAGATCTTAGATTTCCTCACGGCAGATTTGACTGATTATGAAGACTGGTTATGACAGATTTGAATCTACCTGTAAGGTCCCTAAATCTTTCGCTCCCTCGTCATGATTAAATCAATCGGGGAAACAGGTCAAGGTCCGAGCCACAGTTGTTACTTGCATCTTTGAGCCTATAAGTTACTTTGGTACAGCCACTCAAAGGAATGTCTTCAGTGATCAAGTCTAGAACAATAGTTTTGTTTATAGAATGCATACTGAAATGTGAAAGATAACGTTTGTGAGATAAAAGTATAATTATTAAATTGTGGATACGTTAAAGGTGAATCGAAAAGGGTGGAAAAAGGAGAGTTTTAAACAACAACAACAACAACAACAACAACAACAATAACAACAACAACTACAACAACAACAACAACAACAACAACAACATTAACAACAACAACAACAACAAATAATAATAATAACAGCAACAAAAACATCAACGTCACGTCAAGAATAGCAACATTACTAGCATTATAAAATGTATATCTATATCTGTCTATCTATCTATATAACAATATTAGATAGGTATATATAGATATATATATATAGTTGATATATTATACATTTGTTATAGATACAACATGGACTCCCACAGCGCAGTGAAAGAAAACTAAAATCTAAGACACTTGTGTCCTCTGCAGGGAACTTGTTTTAAAATGTCATACAGTGTTACACACCTCATTTGTAACACAGATTATTATACATGTACATGGAACATTACATGGGAAAATATAAATACACAAGATTCCAAATGATATACATGACACAGATATTATGGTCCGTAAATACATCCGAAGCTGAAGATAGAAGATTTCTCACCTAACATGAAAAGCCGCACGAGTTACTGGACATGTTCGCCGAAGACTGAAATCTCTTGGATGCAATACCCCGATAAATGCCAAAATCCAAATGTTACGGAAGACGCCAGAAAAGAAAAAAAGTATCAAGTTTCTTTGTTGTTAAGCTTCAGGCCAAATAGCAAATCATATACAAATATTGACAACAATCACTTCCGACAAGTATACCATTAAATGCTACACCAGAACAATAGCCGAAACAAGTATTAAATCTACTGTAGTCTACATGTCATCCAACCGTACCTTCCCCCTCCCCCTTTCACAGGCTCATATACACCTACACACACTCAGACACACACATTACACAGCCACACACACACACACACACACACACACACACACACACACACACACACACACACCACATACACACACATTCATTTTCATTAAACTGCATTGAGCAAAGCAATACTCCTAAAGTAAGCTTTACTGGTTAATGCAGTGTAACGTATAATATCCGAGTTAGAACTTACGTATCTACAGTTACAAAAAAAAAACAGACAATAGATTTTTTAGTCTACTGTCACTGACATTACTGGGTGCATGAGCACTAGCTTTTTCAAGTGCACAAGCCCACAAAGGCTCTTTTTTTATGGGGCTGTTGCATAAAGAATATTTCTGATAAGAGATAGTTTGTAAAGTGTTTGATGAAGTGCGTGTCAAAATAAGTAATAGTGCATTAATATTCCGATATTGGCTTTAATGGGTGCAGTGCATTAATGAATATTTCGCAGTTCTTCTGTTGCGGAGTCACATTCTTGTCTTATCAAGAAACAGCTTAAAGTTTACACACAGTGTGTGGGACGTTATTAAGATTAACAAAACCAAACTTATTTTTAAAAATGTATTAAAGAAAAAACCTTGCAAAACTACATATGTCATACACTAAAATGAATTTTTTAAAAAAAGTTTGATATTGCTCTTATTGGTGCAGTGCATTGATAAATGGTTCGCAGAGGTTTTTTCTTCGGGAAATCGTATTCTTGTCGTGTAAAATAAAATAACAAAAAAACTGAAACTGAGGTTTTGACTCAATGTGCAAGACGTTATCGACAGCCCCCCTCTCAAAAAAAAATGGGTTCCAAAAGTGTATTATGAGAGGGTTGCAAATATAAAATCATACACTAAAAGACAAAGAAACCCAAACTTCAGTCAGAGTGGCGTGCCAAAGTGTTGCGTTTAAGCGACAATAGAAGACTTGAAAAAAAGAGCATTACGCTGTACAAGAAGTGAATGTATTTTGGAGTGCATGTGGGTCAAAAACATGTTTTACTGCATGAGCCAGCATCACAGTGGGCCGATGACTCAGTGCAGGTTATCTTTCTTTTTGGTCGTGTTTAGGTGTCAAGAGTAGTATTGCCACTCGGAGAGATTTTCCTCTACAGGAGGGTAAAACAGCTTTACGAAAAGCCATTTTACTCCATGTAGAGGAAAATCGCTTTTTGTCGTAAGTTGATGGGAAAATAAGTAAAATGTAGGGTAAAGCTTTTTGTTTTGTTTTGTTTTTCCTTTCAGGGTCCAAAATTATGGGGTTTTTCTTATTATCTCTGCTTCAACATCATGCGGAGGGAAATGTAGGGTGGAAAAAAAAAAATCACTCTTGTTGTCGAGGAAAAGCACGTGGCCATAGTGGCAACACTGCGAGACAAACATTAGAGGTCAGTTACTATCTCCAGACGGGGTTTGCAATTTCTAATTTGAAACAGAGCAATTTTCGTTATGACAATGACGTTAAACACACCCTATTTGCACTGCCATTTCACAGACAAACATATTTGCGATACAGAAATTTATGGTCTTTTATATCCGAATTCTTCAACCGAGTTACAAAGACGTTTACTTCTGAAATTAGGAGCAGACGAAGGTCGATGGTTTTTGGACCAGAAGGGCCAAGTCACTCGCGCGGTCAGCAAATCTTCCATGTGTTTACCGCTACAGACAAACATTAAGAATGAAAATAATTTGTGAAAAATATTTGTGTTTCCTTCGTCACAGCCATGAATTATACATTAGACTGAAAATCGGGTATAGAAGGTTTTTCATCAGCCCCGAAGTGAAAATATCAGAGTAGTTTGCTGAATGAAAGCGAAACTTTAAACACCGATTATGAATCCATTCCAATAAATATAAATTGATAATCAGACAGGATGAATTCCTGAAACAGATATCAACTTTCAGCTTACTCCAGGGCATGTTTGAGACTTTTCTTAGGGAAGAAGTTTTACTGAATGCAGTATTAAAGCATTACAAATACCTAATGTATCATAATTTTCTTTAATTTTTGAAGTTTTAAACGAAGTAAAATACTTGGGATCTGTATCTATATCAAGGAAAATACTCGGTATCGCACCGATACTTAAACGTAGAATCGCCCCAGCACGATTACTAGGGACTATGGCGTCTGCTTACGTCACAATGACCATATCGTGTCGGATTCGGATCCGGTAGATTGGCAATCTAAATGGGGCGATCATACATGTCACAACCGGTGACGTTAGTGCCGTCAGTCATTGTGTTTACTGCAAGTCAGAGTTTTTCATCTCGTGTTTACCTCTCTGACGTTCAAGATTTGCTTACGCCATCACCTTTTTGTTCTACATTACTATACATAGGCAACTTTGGAATAGCAAGACACAAAGATTATAATGTACCGTCATCATTATCATCATTTCTGTTAATATCACTCTATTACACATATTTTCAATACTTCCTTGTCGTTGGTGTTCGTCATAGCTGATTAAGGGAGGGATAACAGAGGGATATCAGAATGGATATATATTAGTGTGAATGAAGCAAAGACGTCAGTAGATACTATTTTCTGAAACTAAATGTGAGCAGTCGGGAAGTGTGTATGGGTCACTGGGTTCGCACGTGGAAGTTAGGGACCGATTCAGGCAGTACGTATTTAAGAATTAAATTGCTGTGAAGTTAGCGTCCCTGTAGTGTAGTGGTAACACGCTCGGACTTGCAAGCTGAGAGACCCTGGTTTGATCCCCGGCAGGGACAGAAATTTTCTAGTGTAGGTTTTTTCGGCCCTTCTTTTCAAAATTCATCATTCACAGTAATTTGGTAAAATCCCTGGTGACACACTTCCTTAAACATAATATGTAAGATCTGAAAAATTATCAGACTAAGCTCACCTTCCTCCCCCTTAAATATAAGAGAAAGAATACTATACTGTATTGCCTTTCCACCCGGTTACATAAATACCACCCACAGAGGGCAAGCCTAACTGTTTGGTGTACTTCAGCGCCGGAGAATGATCAGTCTTGAACCTTCGCCTCAGTGCAGGAGAATCTGGGCCTTCACCTCAGAGAGAGAGAAGTTAGGGCTCTAAGGCAAAGTAATATTTCTAGGCCCAAAGCTGTGGGAGGAATGTAGGTGCTCTAGGGCAACATGATATTTCTTGGTCTGTATATGAGGGAGAGTATGAACTCTAGGGCAAAATTATGTTAGTTGGTCTATATCTGAGGGAGAAAAGTATGTGCTTTGGGGCAAAGTGATGTTATCTGGCCTACATCTGAGAGAGACGAGGGGATGCTATAGGGCACAAAGATATTTCCAGACCTACATATTAGCGAGAAAAATAGATGCTCTAGGGCAAAGTGATGTTTATAGACCTGCATTTTTTTTTTGGGNGGGGGGGGGGGGATGAGGGAATAGGTACGCTAGAGCAGAGTGATGTTTCTAGACCTAAATTTTAGACAGAAAAGTAGGTGCTCTTAAGCAAAGTGATATTTCAAGCCTATATTTAAGGGAGGAAAATAGGTGCTATAGAGCATATTGATTTTCTTAGACCTACTTCTTAGGATGAAAAAAGAGTGCTTTAGGGAAAATGATGTATCTGAGGAAGAAAGCTGGGTGCCTCAGGCAAAGCGATTTTTCAGAATATCACTCTTTATATACAATCAAAATCCAGTGATAGTGAAGGCATATCTGTTGAACAGTCTCACTGAATGATTAGGGTGTATGGCTCAGATACCAAGGGTTGAAGACTAAAATCATAAATTTTTGCAGATAAAAGCGTAACTGAGGTGGCGTTTTTGCTGAAGCCCTATAGCAGTTAGCAGCACACAAGAAGCCTGTTTGAAGCTGGTTTAGACATTCGGGTAAAGTGACAGACAGAGAGAAAGGGTAGCACCCAAAACAGGGGCAGGAATAAACTCCAGATATATATTATACAGATCTGTTGTGTCTTTTTGGCTCTGGCGCCATTTTGGTTGGTTGGTCTTTGATGGTGTTTACAATTCCCCAGAGCGGTTGCCGTTTTGGAGACTTCTAACACAAGAAAAAAAAAGTGTCCATAGATGAAAAACATCAGTGACGAGAATTGGCCTTCCTTGAACAGATAGAGTAGGAAATGAACTTCAGCCTTTACGACAACGGTTGCCATATTTGGAGACTTCTGACACAACTAAAATAATTTCCTTAGATGAAAAGCATCAGTGACGAGAATTGCCCCCTCCTTAACTAATCAAAATCGGGATTGAACTCCAGCTCTTGCGACAGCACAATGTAAAAACGTCATTCACATACACGCCAGGAATTGCTGATTTACACGTTTTCTACCTGCTATTCTTCTCAAAATACTTCCTGGTCGATATCATTTGTACAAAGTCTAAACCCGCAATGCAAAGTCAATATGGATTAGAATAAATGTCCGTGAAATAAAGGATGTTTTACAACACACGAAGAAATAGAGTTTTCAGCATAGTTAACTATTTTTTGCCATCATGGCGCTATGCCTAAATTTGCTTAATAACTGAGAGGGGCCCATGCGTCAGTGAACTGCCAGCGTCTTGTAACCATGACAACAGCTAGCGACCACATACATTCTCCATTATCATGTGATGCTGGCGACTGCAGCTCATAACAGCAGGTCACGATATCGCCATCTCCCACGTAGACACCAAAGGTGTTAACAAGCTATGTGGGAGACCATAATAACGTTATACAGTATTCACATGTTCATGTGGCCGTATTTTGCTATTATTCTGTCTAATGTCTGTCAAATCATGACCACTAGATTTGTCGCTTCGAGCTCGAGGTGTATAGAGGAGAGGCAAGAAACAGTACCGCGTGAAGCTGAAAATAGCTCACAATTTTATAACCGTCGTGGTACTCTCTTAGCGTGCAGCCATTTTTGGTCGCATCATGTCAGCCTGAGTATTGAAATTGTAAACACTATCACCAGCCTACTGTGTTTTTTGAAGCAATATTCTACCTCTGGGGGCGTGGGGGAGGG
>JAWQUT010000035.1:32631-54264 GCA_033807755.1 Ellobium chinense
GGAGGGGAGGAAGAGATTCAGTTCAATTCATACGTTTATTTCTATTATAACGAAATTATAAATAATGGACATGACGATACCAAAAGCAAATGAACAGACCAAAAAAAAAAACAATTTACAATCAGATAAACAAATTGACATATTAAGATCCTAAAAGAAGATATATTTAAACCTTTGTAGCTTCATAGATCAGAGACTAATTACAAAGAAGTTAATGGTGCCACCAATGGTTTGAGACGTACACTGTGTAATAATTCATGACGTGTTATTTCAACTAATTTTTTTTTCTGGACAGACAGAGCTTCATGGAGAGAGTATAGCTTTGATAAATTTCACGATGTCTTGCATTGTTCGTGCAAAATATAAACTGAAGAAGACAGATGAAAGGAGGGCCTGACAGTTCTACAAGGAGTGAATTGGCTGGTTGGTTATTTGTCTGTATCTATAATCCCCTAGAGTGGTTACCATAATTATTCGAACATTTCAAAACGGCCCAAAAATAATTTCCCTGGATGGAGAACATCAGGAATAAGACGTAAGTGAGACGCAAGATGTACAGTAAGTCTTAAAGCACAAACTACATATGAAGGGTTTCATGGCAAAACGCGTTATCCACCAATATGAACTTTTAGCTTATTCTACATTCATGTAGCAGTAGGAGCATTTAGTATACATGTATATTTCCATTCCATAGAAGGACATTTGATCTATATTATTTAAGACTTAAATTTCGCCTTTCACATAAACATATGCTCTGAATCTGGTCTGTTTTGCCACAACCCCCGAATGGTGTATAATGCGTTTTGCCATGAAGCCCTTCATATGAACATTCTTTGTTTCCGCCAAAGACATGTTGTCATGTAGTAGCGATACTGTACGCACGTTATAGCCAAAGTGAAAATCGTGAGCTGTGGTAGTGTGGAGTGATAAACTGGCTTGAACGATGAATGATATTATGTTTGCTGAATCAGATGGGGATGGCTTGTTTGTTTGTTTGTTTGTTTGTTTGTTTGTTTGTTTGTTTGTTTGTTTGCTCTGCTCAGTCAGTCAGTCAGTCAGTTCGTTCTTTCGTTCGTTCGTTCGTTCGTTCGTTTGTTTGTTTTTTTTGGTTGTTTTTTTTGTTTTGTTTTGTTTGTTTGAGTACATTAACATCTAGACTATATTGCGTCTGAGATGGGGATGGCGATAACGATGCTGGTACATGGCTCGTGACGGCTACACTTAGCTGTGTAAACACACGTACACGCACGTCATGGACAAACCCAAAGGGTTGGCGAGATTGTGTTCTGCACATCAAACAGTTATTGATGGGACATCATTAACTCCCTTGTTGATCAATAGTTTCCGGTGAGTGAACAGAGGTGGTTAACGCTTTGTTCCATGAAGTGACTGTCCTCGTGGAATGATTAGAAAATATTTATCCTCTTAGCCTCCTTCCAAACCTCTGCTGACTATCCAAGGTAATATCTGTAAAGTAGGTAAGTAAGTAAGTGTGTGTGTGTGTGTGTGTGTGTGTGTTGTTGTATTTTTTTTTTCCTGGGATCTAATTTTCACGAAATTCGCGAATTCAGCTTGCTGCACCAAAATTACTCTCCCACGGAAATCGTCAGACCAAAGACAGGTGAGCTCGATGCGCTTTACAGCCACATGCACACATACTCAAACACAAATGTACACCTCCACAAACAAATAAGCTTACACGCATAACACATGCACACAGACACATACACACTCATATTCACTCACACATACATACACACGCACACACCACCTGTATGTGTGTGCACTCAAAGAATGTCAAAGTCAGATGGGTGCATGGATTCCAGCCTCCGATATCGCGCGTGTCTGGTATGTTGTTACTTCTTGTTGGTATGATAGACTATACAGTCTAAATCGACACCACCGGTTACATGATGTGATACCACAGGACATAGGTTCAAACCGTTCATCGGGACACTGCACCGGTGTTGACTGTATGGCAGAACATCCGAATAGCGAGCGATTTTACTTCTATTGTTCAACGAACAATAGATTTTCTAACATCCGAATAGCGAGCGGCTCTTTGTTGCAACACGATTACTTTCGTTTATAAGTAATCGATACTAACTAAAAACAGCTAAAGCATGTGACTTGAGTTGTTGTTGTTTTGGTTTTTTTTAATATCCTTTTTGCCGACTTTGCTTGTCACTAGGCAAGGCATTTTTACTAAATTATCTGACGTGTGTGTGTGAGCAGTTTGGAAGTGTGTTTGGCTCACGGGTAAACACTAGGTTCACATTTGATTTAGGAAACATATTCAGGCAGTAGGTAGTAAAAGGTTTAAATTGCAGTGAAGTTAGCGTCTCTGTGGTGTAGTGGTAGCACGTTCGACTTGCAAGCTGAAAGACCTGGGTGCGATACCCGGTACAGACATGAAACTTCCGAGTGTCAGAGTATTTCTTCTCAAGGTTGATCTTTCTTAGTGATTCTGAAAAATTCCTAATTGCACACATTCCAGATAATATTGGTTCATGTGTACCCCCTAGACAACTTGAATGCAGCGTATTTTTGGTGACGAAAATTTCTAGACCTGAATGGAGCGACATAGTTTAGAAGACAAATCATGGGCTCACTTAGTTTATTATAGACATTGGGATGTGAAATTCCCCTGCAAGAAATGCGAACAGTTTTATCCTGAGTTAAGCGAGGATGTTTCGCACTCGTGGTTATGAGAATTTGGAATTTCTTGTACATATCTCATGTCTGGATTACGCGAGACATCTCGCACTAAAAATAACTTTTTAAGACTAGATAATTTTATGTAAAACTGTAAACATTGCTGTACTAATTATGTAAAAATTGATAGGTATAAATATGGAAGCCACAATGGCTTTGCTATTGGTTTCGTACTGCCAGATATGGAAACCAAAATGGCTTTCCAAGTTTGTTCATGTATAAAATCTTACCTGGTTTTTATTTGATATGTCGAACAACACTGTATAGGCGCACTTTCTTTTATGTTCTATCTAATTAGGTCACTAGGTAATTATTTTGCAAAGGCAGTCAAGCTTCAAAGGAACTCTCTCTTTTCAAATTAATGAATCATTTTGTAGATTTAGCAACCTCCCCACTCTCCCCTTTTTTTAAACCCGCCGCACAATAAATATGTAAACTTGGATGACGCCATTGAGGGTATGACCTGCAATGGTCCATTTTTAAACTCACTTTGGGAAACCGGGAGGTATTTAGGTCTTCAATGTTCATTTGTATTTCCCTGTAAATTTATGTAAATTTACGTTCAAACATGACTGACGTCATGAAGTCATTATGTTGTTATTACTTTGAACAAAATTAGACAGAATGACGTCATCGGGATGTTTTTCTCCGCCCAAATTCTCAAACCAAATTTTTTTTCCTATAAGAAACAGTTGTTTAGCTCATATCGGTCTGTACCGAATATCGTAAGGCAAACAGTCGTAACTCATTTGTTAAACTCACTGAGATACCCCAGTTCACACCGCTGCTCTTTGGGACTCATACAGAGACCGCAGATCACTGAGAAGCTAAATCCTCAGTGGCGCTGCGGTGGAAAAGAACTATGGTCGTTACGAATTCTGCATTGTGTTAATTTGTTTTCGCTCTAACCATTTGACTGATTTGGGCTATTATATTCATTTGTCTGTGTAAGCATTCAGTCGCATATGAATGGATACGAATAACTTCGATTCTTCTTAATGGAAATTCCACGTGAAAACGGAAAAAAATTGCGTAGAAGCGGAGGCGCGAGTAACCAGAGCTGTAACTTAGTTTAATTCGACTTTAATATCTGTTTTAATTTCTTTACACATTTGCGATTTAATTAAAATAGCATGAAAAGGTTTGCAGTTACGCGAAATTGACTTGAATTCTATTCCTGTACTGTCGTCCCGAAATTTCATTTAGTTTTGTGGATTTGAGTACAATATTACAACTAACTGCATAATTTACTATCCCCTTTCAACCTCCCTCCACCCCCCCTCCCCCGTTCTCCCACGTACAGCTGCCATCTTCAGTCCGGGTGCCTTGACGAGAACAATAACGTTACGTCTAATGTTGTCTTGACCAAATGTAATGCCTTTTATTAATGACTCTGAGAAATGCCGTAACACGTACTGTCTAAGCCTTGTTTAAATCACACGCAACCTTGACCTAAAATCACAATAGGGTCTCTATTACTCAACGTGGTGCCAGCCATAAGCCCAAGAATACACACTGACTGGCAGCGGCGTGGACACTTGGGAGGCTAAAGCTCCTACCCTCTAAAACGTTTGTGCACTCTGCTCCCTTCCATCGCACTAGTGCGTCTCAGTCAGATACTCCTTTAATTATATACCTTTTCATTCTCAAGGGAAGATTCCCATCAACAATAAATTAAATTATGACAAAAAAAACAAGCATTTAATAATGTCACGCTCATTTCACTTACTTTTTGATGATTTGAGTTGTTTATATTACTATGGTCTTCCATTTATCTTCTTTTTCCTATTAAACAAATGTGGAATTTTGACTCGTTATTTTATCCCAATTTTACAAGCTAAACCACATTTTATTTCATTACTTTGCTTTGAGCAACAACTGAGAACACTAAATTTCTCAAACCGCCAAAAAAAAAACAAAACTAGGCGAATTGGAACGAGCTTGGCGATACGTTAACACAGGTTCACACAAGCAAAAAATTTTGAGTGTTTCTGAAAACTGATCTCCTCTGAGTGGCTGCTTTTACCACAGCACAGTAGTTTGGTGCCACGCCACTGCTGGTTGACAGGGCGTTACAGTGACGACCGCAAGATTTAATCCCGATCGGTTTTCGCCTTCATGTAGAAAACCCAGAGCGAAAATAGCATGCCAGTAATTCGCCCTTGAAATGTGTGGAACGGCTCATTTAATCTCGGTATCCTAGAAAGAAAAAAAATTAGATAAGACCGCTCGGGCCACAGGGATCCCATTATTGTTTATTACATGTTTATTTTTATCTAGAGCGGTCACTGATTTTGATTTATAAATCTAGCAGAGTAACTCGTTAATCCGAAAAAAAAATCAGCTTGGAAATACAATATTTATTTTCAGTGTTTGTGATTAAGGAAAATAAGGATGGATGGCTTTCCTGATTTTCACCAAAGTTGTCTTACAAACGCATTCAAATTCACAAAAATCATGGCTGCTTGAGAACATATCTTCAAGAAGTATGACTGTAATGTTACAAAAAGGGGTTCGAATTCTTTTTAAAGGATAGGGATAGATATTTACATCACAGCCTAAAATAATCCACATCAAAAACTTTAAATCGTGTACACTTCCCTTCCGCATGATTATTTCTGAGAAAAAAAAACCGCTGGTATGTCGAAATTTTCGCCCTGCGTACGTCGCCATTACTCATGCTGTGTGACGTCATAAAGCGAGAAAAGCTAGCAGACGACTCCTGTAAACGCATGTGCAAACTGTTTGGACTAATCGTTTGCTAGCCTATCTCGCTTTTTGACGTCACGCAGCATAAGTAATGGCATCGCCCGCAGAATGAAAATCCCAATATTCGAGCAATGTTTTTTTTTTTTTTTCGGAAACTGTCAGACAAAAGCAAACATATGCACAGGTTAATTTTTTGGGGGAAAAATATAATGTGGAATTAGACTGTGAAGTGACTAACTATCTCTGCTCCCTTTAAGGTGATTGTGTGTGAGTAAACCCAGCCTTTCTTTTCGATTTTGTAAACCGTATTTTCGGGTAAGCATGGCTGTGGACAGTTTGTCTATCAGCCCTGTACCAGAAAAGTACATGTATGTTGGCATTCTACTCAGTGTTTTCAAAAACACCGACCACCGTCATGGCACCGCAAGGGCCCATTGTGCTCAAACAGTATCAGGTTTCTGGCCATTAGAAACGTTAGGCAGAGCTAAAAGTACAATGTTCAAGGATATTATTATGTCATTATGCCCAGATATACGATCAAATCCATTTTATCACATGGGAACAGGCTGAGGAAGTTGTGAAGAGTCGAAGGCTGCCTTTAATTGAAGCTGTTTGTTTCCGATTTTGCATGAGAAGCATGGAGTAGGGTTTTCTTGAGGAAAAAAAATGCAGTTAAGTGAAATACCGTTAACCGATTGGCGATTAACCAGACTGTACTGTACTGTAAAGAGATTCAGACAGCCCCGTAGATTTGTTTTTGAACTTTATCTAAATGGAGCTGTCAGTGTGAACAATAGATATGGAAAACGGTCGCTAAACACACAGTGTTTCACGACAATGACTCTGTAAATGTTTTGAGATCCCAGGAGATTCTACTCTGCTGTTTAATCTCGATTAACATGCCGAATTCACTAGCGCAGATCATAAAGTCAAGGTCGATTTTATCGGGAAATCGTTTAATTTTAATCAACATTTATCGCATTTCTTCTGCATGGGTAAACCCACAAATTTCATTAAAACATCGTAAATGAGTTAGGCTATCTAAATGAGTTATCTGGGTTTTTCCAACAACCTGAATAAGTGCCAGTGGAATCGATTCACAGCTTCACAACGCGTTTGAGTGTGAGAGAGGGTGTTTATGAGTTTGTTTAAACACACCCGGTTCCTCTCAATTGCTTTTCCACGCGTGCAAATTAAATGAATGAGTGTTAAGGACAAATGAGATGTACGGATGCTATTAAGGTTTCTAGATTTAATGCAAAAAAAATATATCTCCATGTATTAAGTTTCCTAAAAATGCTTTGGGAATTATGGGACCGATTTTAAGCGGAGCCAACTCGGGCTGAATTTAATCTGCAAATGCCAGATTAAATGATTTATGGAAAATTTGTTACGTTCTGTTTCATACCATAACGACCGTATTTAGAATCAAATAAAAGACAGATAGTATCAGCAGTTTATTCTATAGCCCTCTTTATTGGGATATGAGAAATAAACTGTGTTATAAAGGGCTTTTTTTTTTATGTGTCTTCGATAAAGTCGACCATGTAAAAGCTCAGTCCAGCCTGGCTGACATGCAGGACCGCACACGGGCAGGAGTTTTTCGCTGGTCCCATACAGTTTGCATTGCAACAGGGCTCCATTTGGCCAGATCTTCAGAGAGAGAGAGAGGAGAAGAAGAAGAAGAAGAAGAAGAGGAAGAAGAAGAAGAAGAAGAAGAAGAAGAAGAAGAAGAAAAGGAAGAAGAAGAAAAAAAAGAAGAAGAAGAAAAAGAAGAAGAAAAAAAAGAAGAAGAAGAAGAAGAAAAAGAAAAAAAGAGGAAGAAGAAGAAGAAGAAAAAAAAAGAAGAGGAAGAATAGGAAGAAGAAGAAGAAAAAGAAGAGGGGGAAGAAGAAGAAGAAGAAAAAGAAGAAGAAGAAAAAGAAGAGGAAGAAGAAGAAAAAGAAGAGGAAGAAGAAGAAGAAAACGAAGAGGAAGAAGAAGAAGAAGAAGGAGGGGCAGAAGAAGGAGAGGAAGAAGAGCGACAAAAAATGTCAGCGTGACTGTGAATGCAGTTCTGTATATCTGTAATGCCGGTTCGAGCGTACCCAAGTCTTACATTAAAATCCATGGAAAGCATGTTAGCCATAGCATTTTCTTCAGCTCACTCTGCTGGACAATTAGATACCTATCTGTAGGCAGAGAAAGTTGTTGTCTAAACTACACTTTTCATCGCTTGTCGAATAGCAACAGTACTCTTTGTTCACAAGCGGGTTGAGAAACTGACAGTGTGATATGGTTTTCTTTGGTAATATCAATAATATAAAGCGGTCTTAAGTGGGCATTGACTTGAACTTGATATAAAACACATTGATATTATTAACTGATCTCGTACAAGCGCAGAATGAGAAATAAAATGTTGTTTACATATTTCCAATCTCATTTTTCCGGCCAATATTATATTAAGCATCTTAGTATGGGTGTGGAAATCAATTTTAACCAGAGCACAAACTGAGCTTCACTGTTACAGCAGAGCGGTGGTTGTGATGATGACGTCAATGGATTACATTTACAAGGATTCCGTGACAAATTACTTTTACTGTATTGCTCATTTGAGGCTTGCAAAATTTACAGTAAAGGGAGATAATCTTGTCCAGCAAAGGGGAGTAATTTTATTGGTCTAAAACAAGAAACAGTTGACTCCATCATTGCTAGTTGTAAGGATTACCGTTTTTGCTTTGTGAGCTGTTTGTATAATAAATTAATACTCTAAACCTTTGTTTTGACGATTGTAAACCTTACACTTTCGTTTGCTTTTCCTTACTTGTTTTTATATTTTACGTAAAAAGGTTTTCTGTGACATCCTCAAGGGTCAATAAGTAAAGTTAAAAATTCATCCGAAAAACACGACTTTACGTTGAGAAGACACTCGCATACATAACCAAAAAACGTTACATTTTTAACTTCTTTCCTCATCATACATTGTCTCCAAAAATTCAGCGATAATCTCATGTTTGAAACATTATATGAAAAATAAAATGCTTTCGCATATAAAGGAAATCTTGATAACTGAGGAAGTTATTGTACACGTTGAGTGCACACGTGAATTGGAGTGCTCTTTGATGCTACTGAGCCCACATTACTGCATGTAAGATCTCCACCTCTGAATCTCTCAGCCTTTATATTATATTTATAAGCCAAAATTTCCACATACAATTTACTGAAATATCAAGAAATAATAAGGTACATCTAGGTAGATTACAAAGTCTGCAAGCTGCAAGAAGCAAATCAGGTCGATTCTGCTTAATCACAATCTACTTTGTTGCAACTTCCACTTATTTCCAAGATAACGGAATATATCATTTTCTAATCTAACTGAAAAGGAACCTCCTATAAAACTGCGATTACGCAAAATCGAATTATTATTGACTATGCCCTCTCCTGCAAACACCGATCTGACTTGACCAATTGGAAGTGTAGTAGGTCAACTCAATTTATCCTCAATTACGATTACGCAAAATCGAATTATTATTGATTATGCCCTCTCCTGCAAACATCGATCTGACTTGACCAATTGGAAGTGTAGTAGGTCAACTCAATTTATCCTCAATTACGATTACGCAAAATCGAATTATTATTGATTATGCTCTCTCCTGCAAACATCGATCTGACTTGACCAATTGGAAGTGTAGTAGGTCAACTGAATTTATCCTCAATTACGATTACGCAAAATCGAATTATTATTGACTATGCCCTCTCCCGCAATCACGGATTTGAGTCGACGAACTGGAAGTCTAGCACAGAATACCAGACGAGTGTACAGAAGGCCTAATTAGGAAGTGAAATGTTACTGACAGCTTGAGGTATTGTGCGTAAAAACTTCTTACTTCCTGAACGCACCAACACTGTATGTTAGGTATTTAGTCCAGTGGTCTAAATGTTGACGCACAATATGCCTAGATCGAACGCTCATGGAGTTCCTAACAATACTGTCTTCTCTAATTACATCTTGTGATAAACAATAGTGTCAAAATCTACGCAATTCGTTGTCTCAGTTTACAGGTATCAGTTGTCCATTTGGCGTTATAGCCGGTACTCTCCATGGGATCAGTGTTGCTTTAAGTAAATTCACGTCCACCATTGTTACTGGTATTACTTCATGTTGTTGTTCATTATTGATTATTTTGTAGCAAGATTTGAATGCTCATATGTCGTGTGACATGAGTTAGTCTAAGTCTAAGTTTAGTTTCTTGAGGGTTGAGTATTTTTTTTGAGTTAGTGCTAGAGTCACGGAAGAGAGGGCACCATTAATTAAGAGAGTCTATCAATAATATAGGAACCCTCTGTCTTCTTTAACTTTTCTCCTAACCCTAACTCTGTTCTCAACTCCGATATGTGGACAGAGAGTTGTTCTCACAATCTTAAACTCTTAGATCTATGGTCTGTGAGTTCAGCTCACGAGAAGAACGATTTACACTATAGTGTTCTTGGGAAAGGCAGTGGGTTCCCTTTTCTGCACTCAAATAAAGTGTGAATGAGTACCTGGCTTTAAAGCTGGGGCGCTGCATCGCGGAGACTAACAATAACTTTGTAATGGATTTCAAAATATTGTGCATTCATTATATAACATGCATACCACCTGTAAAGCAAGTATCTAGCTCTGTCCCTTTAAGTAACGAATAGCATTGGATACATGGCTTCGCTTTCCAGCTCCATAAATAAGGGAGTACATTTGGAAGAGGCGTTGTGTGCTTGTAATGGGAGGGGAGAGTAACCTGTGCCTCTTTGTTCTTACAGCTGCGTATCCCGCCCCCTCCCTCCTCACCACCCCAACTACATTCCGATGTCTTTAATAAAATATTGTCACTTTATGAGTACCCTCTTCCTCTCGCCAATAATCACCATAAATCTTACACTTTCTCAACCCCTTTCCCCTCGCACACACACACACACACACACACACACACACACACACACACACACACACACACACACACACACACAAACAAACACACACACACAAACAAACACACACACACACATACACACACACAAAACACACACACACACACACACACACACACATCCCACACAAAAAAAATCCACAAAATATCCCTTGTGTGAGGACTCGGTATAAGATCTACGTGGCTTTAGTAACGTTCCAACTGGGATTACTCAAGACCAAAATAAGACTGGGAACTCCTTCCGACACTAAGGAAGTTAAAGATATTGCCAGGAACTGTCTTCAGGAATGCGTCAGCACAGTATGGGACCCCCGCATAGTACAGTTTCTCTGCTCTTGAAAGAGCCATTCTTTACTATGAAAATAAAATTATTCCCGTAATAACCATAGTGGTCACCTCCTTCCAAGATGAGCAAGGCAACCTATATGGTGTTAACTGTCACTGTAATTCCAATCAAAGACATCAGTCCAAGCAAAAAGAAAGAAAGAAAGATATAAAGGAATTTGTCCTTCCAGAATCGACCGCAAACAGCACACTTAAATTCTAGCCCCTTATGAGATTCCCCATTTTTCTTAGCACTTAATGTGCCTTCCCGTGAAGGCATGTGAACGCTGCGACGTTTTTTAATTTTTGCTTCATGGAAAAGTTGATCCCTTTTCTGACATCATGACTGAAAAAAAACAAAACCCAAAGATATCAGCAGGAAGTTTGAATGGAGTTTTTATCTAGAACGAAGTTGAGACTAACGTTTATCACACTCTGAAGATTCACCTGTCAATTATATATTCACTCTATATGCATGTTGGCATTTTCTTATCAGGTCTATTGTATGGTTTTATTAGTAGATTGTTTGTCTAGGCCTGTCTCAAGTGAGAAAACCAAGGATAGAATATCGGTTGCTTCAGATTTCACACGAAGCCACCCAGGGCCTCATCAGTCAGACGGAGACCAAAGCATCGTGTCACGAACAGCTGTTGTCGTATACATTTGTTAGATAAGCATAAATATTTCATTTCAATATGTTAGTAAGTATGTGCCCTCAATGTTCACCATTTTGAAATGTATTTTTGTATTTTTTTGCATTGCTCTAGTGCAGAACTCTGCAAGAGCTAATAAACAGAATTGAATTGAATTGAATTGAATTGACATCACAGTAAATATTTTATTCCCAACATAGAGCTCTCAGTAAAGTTCTCTACCAAATGTTTGATACGCCACTGATTTTTTGACGTTCGTTATGTTGCAAATGCTACTGCGGTTTCTAAAATCTAGAGATAACAAAGTAATGCCAAAAAGACCAAATAAATTTCAAAGAGTCTATGGTTAAATCAAATGCAAAATCTAGTGGTCATGAAGAACATAAGCTCTCATGCAAAAAAAAAAAATGTTACAGCGCTGGATTTACGGTGAAGGCAAACCGAAAAAAAAAAAGGCGGTTTGAGATCCTATAGTTTCAAGCAGATAATGATCCGTTTAATCCGGCGGGATTTGAATGTCCGCAACACGACAGTTCCCTCTCTGAAAAAATTCACCTAGGCAATGAACACCCTTCTGTGAAGTTGTTTTCAGTTTCCATGTATTGACAGTCCCCTTTTCCCTATAAAATATGGTAAGATAGGTGGTATGTTATTCGGTAACAAAGGGAAAATGGAAGGGGGAGAGTTTCATGTCTTGAATTACGAGTAAATTCCATAGAACTTGTAGATCTAGAACTGTGTACGATAAGATGTCGGTATTTTTAGCATAAACTTCCCTGTGCGGAAATTTTGCGTCGATTACTTTCCTGTGCTGCCTTGTTTAAAAATATGGATCCGCACTCAGTGGTCGTGGATAGCCTTACATTACAAGAACAAGAATATCTTAATTATTTGTCAAAAGATTGCGTCAGAAATAGAGACATTCCACGTTGTTCTGGAATATCGCCTTGCGTCATATCACTAATCATAAAAGCCATTTCCACCTCACTCTTTTCTCCCGGATCCCACCTTTATCGGTTAATCACATCCACTGAAATTCCCACCTTATAAAGGTGCGTCCCCGGCTTCACTGTATTGCCTCCTATAGGACAAGTTAAATTGCTGTCTTACATTCCAATGAAAAAAAGAAAAATATGAAAGCACTTTTGCACAATGACGCTGTTAATAATTATAGATCTATTGCACACCCGGGGGTCTGCTTTTAGAGTGCACGTTATCGGATTGGAGTATATCAATGAAGGGAATGGATCGATAAAATAATGATATTTCAATGAGCGCCAGCCGATCAATAGCAGAGACAGGTCGAAATGTTTACACGCCTAAAAAAGTGACAATAAATCACTCTTGACAAGACGGAGTGACTCTTCTATCAACGCGAATGCTCTAGAACGCTTGCACGCTATTATGTAGCCCATATGTACATACGTGTACTTTTCATTCGTGAACTTGCGCGTTTTAACGATGGAATCCCTTATTATTATTAGAATTACTTAAGCTCTGTATATTGAATGCTGTGATATGTTGTGTCACCATTCAAGCTTTTCCTAACTTTAAATGTTATTGCCAAAGATGGACATGATGTCAGTGTTCTTTGGAAATCCCAAGGGCGTAATCCAAATAAAACTATTAAGGGTGCATTCGGCGCCTGTGCACTACTGCTGCTCTTACAATGGTAAGAGATCCCATAGTTAAAGCGCAAGCTCTGAAATGTTGAAGTAAAATTGTTTTGCAAGAATATTATCGTGATGATGCAGGATCTGTAAGTCATGTTTTTAACTTGAATGGAACGGAGTACAAGTGCACAGGTCGCATGAACGTTTAAGTCTGTAGTACTTGTCCTTACTTTTCATTCAGCTGCATAAAGTTCATAACAGAAATAATACATATTCCTCCAAATTTATCAGTACATTGAAAGGCTACATGTAAAAGCAACGTGACCGAATAATTACGGTCTTGAACTCGAGATCTCAAGGTCATGGATTCGATTCCTGACGACGCGACGGTCATGTTGTGCATTGAAAGGATGCATGATCATGTAAGATCAACGTGACCGAATAGTTACGGTCTTGAACTCGAGATCTCAAGGTCATAGGTTCGATTCTTGACGACGGTCATGTTGTTCTTTAAAAGGATGCATAATCATGTATGAGCAGCATGGTCGAATAGTTACTGTGTTGGACTCAAGAGCTAAAGGTCATGGGTTCGATTCCTGACCATGGTCATGTTGTAGTTGCCGTGAAAAAGCATTTCATTCACCATTTCCTAAGCACAGCAGTAGGTGAAATGGATACCCGGCAACAGGCAGTGGAAGAATTTCTTAGAATGCTAGTGATCAGCGCCGGCACGGACACTGAATTCTCTCCAGGAAGTCGAGAAAGTCCAAGAGTCATCAGGCCTGCTGAGTAATAACTGTGTGACGTCGCGTGAGCGGGCGTCAGCCTGAATATAAATCACATTAGTATTAGACTATCAATTGTTAAGAATTTTGTAGAGCGGAGTGACTGAATAACTGAGGCTTTGAGGTTAGTATGGAACGGCCCTGATTTTAATTACGGCCTTTGTCTTGATGTGAATACCATGCTATCACATTTTCTTCAGTCGAGCCGATTGTGAAATGGATACCTGACTATAAGATGTGAACGGAACTACTGCTGCTGCTACTGATCCTGGTGATATTACTTGTGCGGTATAAACAACAACAACAAAACACTTACTGCTTTCCTTATTAACCCTCGTGATGCGGTGATAGAATTTATACTATTGCCCGCTTGCTTGGCTTGACTGTGGCAATATAGTAAATTACGCATTCCTTACCGATATCTGAGCACGGTGGTAGAATTTTGCACCCCAGTATCACCCGACCGGCCGGCAGACAACACGTGCATCGGTCAATATCCGTAACAATGACCACGCAGTCAGCTGAAGGCTGGACCCGAACGGCCTTGTGCTACGAGTGTTAAGAGTGCAAGCCACCCCAACATTTTTAAAAACACTTTTGCATTGGCGACATGACAATTGATCATAGTATGCCACACCTGTCAGGATTACTAATCATCAAAAGGTCAAAGTATAGGTTCATGTATATAAATCAAACTGTCACCACCCGTCGTTAATTCCGAGTTGAAAATAGAAAAGCGTGACGGAACAGAGAGATCTGGAGCGACAGAGTAAGAGTTCATGGCGTTTTTGGATTTGTTTCGTTATTTGAATTATACCCTTTTCTACATGTTCTGTAAATATGTTGGAATTGGCCACAGTGCCTATAATAAACATTGAATCTGAATCCGTTTTGTATATCAAAGTTGTTTGAATACTAAGAATATAGTACGTGAGTCATCGTTTTAAATTCTTTTTTTTTTTTTATGAACGTCAGTCAACTACACCCAGCACTTTTATACAATGACTCATTTGTAGAAGGCCTAGGTTTCTATAGCATGAATGAAGGGGCCTTACTAGCGCAACTATTTTCAAGTTTAAAGTTTTATGAGGCCATAGGTCAACATCATTTCACAATACAATATCACAGGAATACAATACACTGCAAAGACACATACATGTTCCTCATGCACACTATTTCCACTCATCTATCACATTCTCATCAAGCTGACACCCAGAGTGTCGAGAACTGACACACAAATCATAACATTTCTGCTGTTATCATTCAATCTCTCATAAATATCACACTTCCAAACCCTCTGTGGTTTTGAGAAAGAGGACAGTGCTAGAAGGTCCACGCCCTCTTTTCACCACATAAAAGGTACGAGGTAAATTTAAAAAGTCGGAACCTCGCCCAGAAAACACTTAAATTTCGACACAATGAAAACATCAGAGTGCTAAAATTGTTTTGAAGACACACGTTTAATAAATATGTTTTGGCCCATCTCAATGATGTCATCCAAACCAGGTCTTTTTTTTTGTGGTTTGTTTTTTTTTTGTTAGGTGTTAGCATCTACAAATCGGCGCCTCCGCTTTAGGCGTGGGAGTACAATCTTTGGCGTATTGAACCCAAGCTCCCTCCATGACATGCGACTTCTGCTCCTCATTAGCACATAACATGTGTTTGTCAGATGTGAAATCCACCAGTGTGACTTTTGTGAACGTGTGATAGATGGATGTGTGTGCTTGTCTGCAAGAGAGAGAGAGAGAGAGAGAGAGAGAGAGAGAGAGAGAGAGAGAGAGAGAGAGAGNTGCAAGAGAGAGAGAGAGAGAGAGAGAGAGAGAGAGAGAGAGAGAGAGAGAAATGAAGAGACAGGTGATTTTTGAGAGGATGAATGAATTTGTAGGTCTGTCAATATCGTATGCGCTCAGAGCCAGCCATTGGAATGAGCGCTGTATAAATGTAATCTATTATCATTATTATTATTATCATTTATATATATGTATGTATATCATTATATTTCTTATCAAAGGACATCAAATTCTTTTTATGATATATTTTTTTTGTTTGCAAAATTAGGTAGGGGTGCGCATTTTGAGAAACGTAAGTAGAAGGGATGTCGCGAATGTCGTACCGTCGCTGTAACCGATTCTGATAGGGATGCGTTCAAACGTCTTCATCATGCCCCTGATTCAACTTTCATGGTTCCACCTGACTTTTGTCGCCTTCAGAATCTGGAAGAACACCTGCATGGATGAGTTGCTTCTGAAAACAAATAAGAAACTCACTGTGTGAAAACTGCACACACTCTGTCTCATTTAGAATTCAGTCATTTATGAAGAAAAACATGAATCATGGTAAACTTGGATGTAGTGTCATGAGGAACATTTTTTCACAGACTCTGAGCAAGAGAAACAATTAATCATCTTATGTTTGAATGTCCATTTTACGAAGATTTTAGGAACTTATTCTTTAAGGATCTATATGAAATATGTATGAAGCTCGGTATTAAGCCCCCGTTGTAAAGGGGTCGTTTCCTTTCCTTTAAGCAAATGTTTTCATTTTGTTAAAATTCATGCGCTTTTTTTGGACGAGGCTACACATTTGTTTATCCACCTCCGTATGTTCCCCCGCATGGCTGAACCTAAACTAACCTTAACTGCCTATCACTTACTGGTTATTCAATGTCCGATTCACCCCCCCNCCCTTCTCCGCCTCCGCTCTCTCTCCCATACACAAAACACTTATGTCCCTTTAAAATGCCCTCAGCACAGTTTAGCCCACCCGTTACTGTTAAACGTCTCATCGAGCCCCCATTATGCTCTATGTGGAAAGTGCATCAGACCTTGAGGTTTCCATTACCCTCTTGTAATATCCCCTACATAAAGTTCATCTGACCTGTACAAGATCAATATCTTCTAAATACAGGTGCACTGAAAAACGAAAGTTATAATTATAACAGAACTTTTATTTGTGCGGTTTCCAAATTTGTTTTACAATGCCATGTAATTATACACATAACACATTGGAACCTCGATATTAAGTATTCATTAGTTAAGTATATCGTGTTATTAAGAATGAATTTACATGCCCACATTTATTGTTATTTTAGCACGTCATTATTCAGAATGACTTTGATATAAAATATGCCTCAGTATACTTTTTTCTGTGCATCAAGGCATACTTTATATCGAGGTTTTACTGTAGATTGTTTTCTCTGAGGCGGCATTTGGCGTGGAAATCAGAGCACCGTTTGGACATTTCAGGAGTGCAGTGAAGATGTTTCCAATCACAAGTAAGTAGTTTCAAGACATATTACATACACATAGAACAGCGCACATTCTGATAAATAAACAACTTTACAATGTAATCAAAATATTGGTGTTGTAACCAAAAGTCCTATGACGTGTAAGGAAAAGCAAGTTCAGGTTGAAAGGCGTCGATCAGGGGCTTTGCATAGTGTATACCGAGTGTATACACAGTGACCCCTCCACCTCCATCCGAGTGCAGCCGCCACTTCTCCCAAAGCCCCCATTCTTCTTCAGCCAGTACTCTGCCACCATCCCTCCCCTACCCCCTCCACAAGTAGGTCCCAGCGGCCCTTCACTACGCTCCTGTTCCGTTTCTTTCTCTTTCCCCTGAACATGCTCACAGTATGCACACAAAACTCGCTCACGCGTCCTGAAACCAGCTCTTCCCAGATTTGCCTTCTGATACCTTATCTCTATGTCCATGGAGTAAAACTCTCGCACGTACAGCCGTTCAATAACCTCAACATTAAAAACTTCAATCGGCTCAAATCGATATCGACCGAGGCCCTATCAATAAAAAAACAATGCTTAATGGCCTTGTTGACTTCTATCCTTCTTCGCTCATTAAGGATGGGCGATATCGGTCACACTAGAATCGGATGAGTCCACGTACACTCAGTCCCACAGTCAGTGTTATTTTAGACTAGAATGCCCGATATTTTGCCAGAGGAGTAAAAAGTATACACAATTTGATGACGTCACCGTGACAATTTTTTTCATTAGGAGAATGAGGGCACGAGTAGACTTACTCTTGCGTGTTTCATTGATTACCTGGACCATGTCAAGTGGGATTGGGCAAGGGGGTGGGGGCGGAGTGGAGGAATAATGAAATTGCCTCTTCTCGCCATATTATAAGAGCCTTTGAGAGAAACAAAATACGGATCCATCGATTTATTTTATATCCGCACCAAAATAGTAACTTCGTTTATTCCACACCACGCCCGACTTTTTGCCAAGTTTCATTCCAACTAACAAACATATTAATATTTAGATTACAATGATTTATTATTATGTGCACTACAAGTTGTCGCCTAGTCTATATGCTTGATATGTCTCTTTGTTTGCACTTATCTATAACAGGAATTGTGTCAGCACGAAATTTCCACTAATCTTGTCGATGTTTGTTATGCGTGAAAAGTGTTGGCAAATATTTTTGTAGGAAAGTAACATCCCATAAATTCTCGTTCAAGCTGAGATCCGGTTAAGATGTTTGCATAGAATGCATGAAACTGAGTCCACGCCAGTCATTCTGACCGGTTCCGCTCAGTTCCTGGGTGGAATCGAGACAAAAGTTTAGTAATCGGATTAACCCTATGATATATCGCTCACCACCTTCTCTCACGTGACGAACCTCGATAAAATTTCAATCGTCCTCGATATCCATCTAACCAGCGCTTGTGGAAGAGAATGTGTGCGAAACTGATAACATCTTGACTCTCTCATGGATGTAACGATCGTTGACTTTCGCTGCGGATTTTCACAATGTCAATAAACAAGCCAGTATCACGGCACTTGCAGGATCGTACGTGGCCATTAGCACACGTCACTCATCCGTCATTGGGAGAAATTACGCCCACACCCATCCAATCACATAGTGAGCAACTTGCACCAGCTTCTAGTGTCTATTCTTAGCTAACAATCCCGAGAAAGCAGCGTATTTTACTGTAGTTATTTGATGAGTTACGATAGTGTACCTTACAGCAGTTCTCGATTAATGAAGAAGAAAGAGAATGTCTACTTTGTATAACACCGTTTAGGAAGATTGAACATATCACTTCGTCTCGAGAACTTCCTGATTCAATGCATAGTGTATCTAACAACACGTCTGGATTAATGAAGAAGATGGAGAAGGTCTAATTTGTATCACACTGTATAGAAAGATTCAACATATTATTGTAGCTTGAGAACTTCCTGGTTCATTGCATGGTGTACTTTACAACAGCTCTCGATAACTGAAGAAGATAGAGAGGTCTAATTTGTACCATACTATTTAGAAAGAGTTAACATATTTTATCTTGAGAACTTCCCGGTTCAATGCAGGAATTTCCCCAAAACTGTGTTCCCCTGTCGCATTTATAAAAAATCAGCCTCGTTCTATTGTGATGTGGGGAGGACAAACGGAACCGTTATCATAGAAAACTGTCTTTGCAATTTATTTGAAATGTTGCAAGGAACTACACCCTTATTGTATTACTAGATTCTAAAGGCTTAAGCATTTTTGCACAATGTCTCAAAACATTGTTTTAGTCAGATAGATCCCAATAATTCGCAAGCAATAATCTATGTTAATAAAACGCTTCAGCCAAATTTGTGTCACAGATTTCTTGAGAATTACGTAACGTAAAAACATGTGGTTTTCACCTAAATTCGTAGAAAAATACACAGAAGGTAACTACACTATCAGTCGTCCATATTTATTTTTACCCTTTAAAAAAAAAAAAGAATGTGTATAGCAACGAAATACAATCTCCGATAGATGTTTTCAATCCGTCCGATTCGCTAATCGTCTAACTTTTTTACGGAGTCTAATTTAATGCATTCGTCTATGATGCCTTTCGGTGCGCTAGGTATTCTTTCGCCACTGGTGCGTTGCCTGCCTGCCCATTTGTAAAATGGGGAGTTAGTCTTGTTATAACCGTGACTACAACAGAGAGTTTCACAATTTGGTACGATCAGTTTGTGACTTCCGACTGTGGAATTCCCGATTTAATTAGCCAGGATTCGATGTGTGCAAATCGTGAACCCCCACAATAAATTAGGTATTTTCAGCTCCATCACGTGACCTAGGAAATCTTGCTCACACGTTGGTTTGTTTACATGCTCTGCTCATGTATGATTACTCGTCATTTATCAAAATAACCTAGCGATCCTTAGAACAGGGGGTATAACTGACCCTTCTGAAAATTTATCAAAAGTATGATCATAATCGGTGAAAAATATTTCATGCATAACATATCTCAACTAAAACAAGATTATGTGGTTAAATGGTTAAATTCATTATGTTAAAGTAAATCACTAAATAAATCCGTTTTTTTTGTCTCTCCTGTAACTGTAAAATTGTCTTGTGTGGAATTAACGATTTCATCAGCCGGCCGACGATATAGTAAAGGTTTAGTCAACAACGTCGGATCACTCGACTTAGTTTGTGAACAATATCATAATAATTTCAAGTGACGGCACGGACAAAATTAAGCATGATAGGCCTATATGTCAAAATATGATTATTTAATTGGTACCAGAGCCAGTGATTTTAATATTTCTAGACCGATTTTGGTCAAATTTGATATGGACAGGAGTCACATACTGATTTGATATGACCTTTGCCGGTCATCAGCGGTCCATATACCGTCTCCAAAATGTATATAAAAAGAAAGCTTTCACCCCTGAATGATCTACTTCTCTTTTATCTCAAACAAGATTAACACCCCATTTTACAAATGGGCAGACAACGCACCAGCGGCAAAGGAATACCTAGTGCACCGAAAGACATCATAGACGAACGCATTAGACTCCGTGAAAAAAGTTGGGCGATTGGCGAATCGGGCGGATTGAAAATATCTATCGGAGATTGTATTTCGTTGCTATACACATTCTTTTTTTTTTAAAAAGGGAAAAAAAAAATAAAGAGGATTGATGTGTATAGTTACCTTTTGTGTATTTTTCTACGAATTTAGGTGAAAACCGCATGTTTTTACGTTACGTAGTTCTCAAGAAATCTGTGACACAAATTTGGCTGAAGCGTTTTATTGATATTATAATATAGATGACGACCCTGTTTGCCACAAACATATTTGCCAGCTATGCGTATGACGTCACCACCTATCCTTGTAGTCAGCATAGGGTTGTCAAGTTGGCTTTATAAGACCAAATTCCATTTTCTTTTCTTAAGAAGTGTTTACTGTTTTCTAGCAGTTGACAAGCCTGAACACAAAACTTGCCATGGGAAGTGCAGTATGAATAGGTGTAGATGTGAATTATTTCCTCAGATTAATGTGTGGTTTCATGAGCTAGTATCATGTATATAATAATGGAGCTTCGGCCCAACGTTGTTCCCGCAAAGGCTTTTTTAATACGCAACGTAGAGGAATGAAAACTGGCACATGTATGTAAAATGTACCAAACCTGTACATGGTCTAAGCATTTATTTCCAAAAACGAATACATTTTTCAGAAATTGATTCTTAATTATCATCTATCAATTAATGATTGCGAATACGACGTGTTAATGTACTTCCGTCATGTCCATCATTTCCGTCTCAGACCGGAATTTCCGTTCTTAGACCGCACGACATTTGGCGACAGTGACATGCTTTCTCAGATCGCGTGTGGTGAAGCTTTGTTCATTTGTGCTGACCGGACGTAAGCATTGGTTTAGCTAAGCTGGAAGGAAGATGTTGATAAAGGGTGGCATTTTTGTCAACACGTGAGTTCCAGTCAGTACCGTGCCATACCATGCTCTTATCATATGTACTTTATGTCCTCATAAATCTGTCTCAGATATAATCTTATTTTCATCCTCCTTTCCTTTCCGTTCGTAGAACGGGTGACCTGCTAGTATATAACAAATCATTAACAATCATACTTTTATCAATTCCATGGCTG
>JAWQUT010000035.1:76965-92403 GCA_033807755.1 Ellobium chinense
TACCATTACAAATAGAAAGAAAAAAACCTACACGCCCTGGGGCATTGAAACCTGCCAGCCCTCACGAATTATTATTTGTACATTTTCATATGCTTGCGCGCGCGCACACACACACACACACACACACACACACACACACACACACACACACACACACATATCCAAACACGCATAAACATACATACATACATACTTACATACATACATACATACATACATACATACATACATACATACATACATACATACATACATACATACATACATACATATCACATGTGTAAAAGAATACGTCTATCTCGTCTTCCTTCTGGACAAGAAGTTATGTAACACCAGGATTATCTCTAAATAGATTGCTATCATAAAGAATGGTATGGGGTAAATTGATGTCACCTTGGTATACAAAACTACTATATAATTAGGTTGTCTGTCTCATAATTACCTCTGGATAAGGGGGTTTATGTAAGTAACACGAAGTCTATATAGCTCAAAATATTGGCCAGCTTTGAATGAAGAAAGAATGATATAGATCTAAGGATGTCACCTTGTTAGACTGGCTGCCTCGTCTTCCCTCTGAACTAGAAGCTCTAGATAAGTGACAGCCAATAGCTGTAACTATAGGCTGACATTAATAAGAAGGGTATTATGAAGCCACCTTATTATACAAAATTTGCTAAATCAATAGGCTACGTGTCTCGTCTTCTGGTCAAGGAAGTTTATGTAAGTAACACGAAGTACATGTAGCTCTAAATATAGGCCAGCTCTGATAATAAAGAATAGTAAAGATCTGGTGATGGCACCTTGTTTTATAAAACCGCTTTATTATTAGACTATGTGTCTCGTCTTTTTTTCCGGAACTAAAAACTTTAGATAAGTTACACGGAATAACTCTAAATATAGGGGCTGGCTTTGATAATAAAGAAAGGTATAATGCTGTCACCTTCTTATACAAAACTGCTAAACATATAGGCTGTGTGTCTTGTCTTCTTGTCTTACTTCTGGACAAGGAAGTTTTATATAAATAATCATAAATACATATATATAGCCCTCAATAAAGACTGGGTTTGATTCCAAAGAATGGAAAAATGACGTTATCGTGTTATATAAATTTTCTATATTTACCACACTCTCTGAAGGATGACGTTTAGGATTCTGGAGGAGGGGAAGGAGGGAATAATGCCATAATTTTAACCGCACTGTCCGGTAAGTGAAGGTGGGAGGGGGTGAGGGGCGGGGTATGGTGGAAGAGCGAAAAAATAAGTGACCTAGTCTATTCATCGTTGTCGTTTTTTCTTGCAATAAGTGTGTGTTTTTGTTGGGTTTGGTTTTTTTTTTTGCTATAAATGTCGCATTTATTGTAAGAATTCTTGTGATCTCGCTGATCTTCGTTTCTTAAAGCTAACTATTATTACAGAACCAGGTACTGGGGGTATATAAATAAGCTCACTTTAAAAGGTAGAACGGCAGACGCGCTGGAAGGAATAAACTTATCCTCTATCAGACGCCGACAGGTACTTTTAGCTTGTTTTCTATGAGGCGACTTTTGGTGTGGAAGTCGTGGCACCTGTGGGCATGTACGGAGTGCAGTGATGACCAACAAGTAACAAGCCTTCCGAATAGAAATTCTTCACATCCTCCCCATTCCCACCTCCCCTCCCATCCCTCCCCTTCCCACCTTCTCTTCGATGTGTTCTTTAGTGGCGAGAGAAAACATATACAGATTATACAAGAATAGCGTGGTAGAATAGAGCCATGATCCAGTGAACCTCAAGAAATTACAAATTTTCTAACGGACGTCTGTGTCGCGCCCGCATCCCTTCAAAAATTTCGCTGCAGACCAAACACACGCACTTTTGAATAGGCGATAATTATATCACCATGTTATTACTACTAGCAGTAGTCGGAATGGTAGAGTTATTTTCATTGCGCCCTGAGGGAGAAGACTGTTAAAGAGATGATATTACAATGTTATTTCCTGTCCGTGCAGAAAATAGCCCTTCTCTACACAACGTGATCTCCCCTATGCATCTGAACCAAATATAGAATTGTTTAAACTCTGTTTGAACAGTAGGTAGATTAATCTTGATAGGCTATGTTTGGCTTGTAATAGAATCTCTGATCGGTGGCTAAACATGCTTATAACGAAATTTATAGGCCGTTCTAAAATGTTTCGTGCCATGCATATTTCGCAACGATGACAATAATAACAATAATAATAATATTAAACTTATATTAATATAGTGCTAATGTCCATGACAGGTTATGAGTGCATAAAACATACACAGGCCAACATATTATTTTATCTCTCAACAACCACTCTTATATTCATCCGACTGTCTTTCTCTCTCTCTCCCCTTTCCTCTCTCTATCTTTCCCCTTCCCCCTCTCCCCCCTCCCAGACAATCATACCCATCCAGTCAATCAATACCCAGAGGACTGAATAAATCGAGCTATCATTCTTGGACTTACGAACAGTTTCGTCTAGCGACAGTCTGTTGTCGTATGGAGGTTTTCATAATAGACGTACGTGAGTTTAAGTAGTAGAAGTGCGTATTCGAGTGAAGCAGAGGAAGTATGTAGTGGTCTAATGACGGTGAGGTAGATGTTGCCAGGTGGCTTACCAGATCACCCAATATCGAGGATTTGCACCGCAATTTCCAGGAATGCCCAATCCTCGTAACCTTAAGAGAGCTAACCTGGTCCACAGAAGCAACAGTCCAGAGAAAACTCCGCAGGGAGAGAGGTGCTGGTTGACCTACAAAGAACACTTGCTTTCATGGACAGGGCTGGACTGATGGCATGATCGACGAATGCAGAAGAAGAAGAGGAGAAGAAGAAGAAGAGCAGGAGGAGGAGAAAAAAGAAGAAGAAGAAAAGAAGATGACGAATGAGAGGAGGAAGTAGAAGAAGAAGAAGAAGCAGAGAAAGAAGAAGTAGAGGAAGAACAAAAAGAAGAAGAAGAAGAAGGAGAAGACAGAGGTTTCGAAGCGAGTACGTCTATCAAATTTATATCTCTTCCCATAAAAACCACGTTCATTCCACCTCCACTTCCGATTGTTAGATAAATGTGTAAGGCATAACATACGGTACCATAATATACATCTAGACTATAGTAAATATTCAGACGGAACTGGACCGGTCTTGCGGTTTTATTTAACATGTTGTCAGAGTTACTAATACTAGACTGCATCTCATTTCCTGTACCTTTGTCACGATGTTCATGTTCTAGCTTTATATCAGAACCTGAATAAAATTGCCACCGTTCGTTCCTTATTAATGGAAATAGTCCAGTGCCGGCTGACAGATTTATTGTAAGAATCTGGAATCAGGGCACTACTCATGTTTCTTGTTGCTGTTTTTGGTCAACAGAGCTGTCCTGATGCTCAATAGTTACAGAGTGGCACCAAACGGAATCTTGATCAGGACATCTCTGTTGACTTGAATCAGCAGAAAAACATCAGTTGTACTCTACTTCTAGGTAATACTTTTGGCAACTGGACTTAGACCTCTGATAGGTGGTCATCTTTCGCAGGTAGATATTTCTCCCTTACTCCAGATGTTAAAAAAACTCACAACAAGAACTATAGAATGTGGGTCTTATTTCATAACAAATAGAGTAGCCTACTAGTATTTCTAATTACCCTCTGATTACAAATCCTTCTTAATGAATGGACTGATCCCTGTTCTGTAAATATTTGTCCGGGATACCTACACAAAGGTGTCAGGTATTACTAGCCTATTGTTTCCAGTGTCATGTTTGGTTTTGTTCGGTGAGCATATACTGTATAATACGATCTGCTTGAACGGTCTTCTGGTTTATGTAAAGAGGTAATTAGTTATTGTTGGACGCACAACCATGGAATGAAATCTTCAGCGGCGCCACACAATCAGCGCTTGATTTTCAGAGTGGAACTAAGCCGGCATAGGTATAGTAATGTTATAATGTATTATGCGTACTGTTGTAGACTATACGTATATCACATGAATCAAATGTATTACACTGTATGGCAGTGTAAAGGAATCTCTGTGAGGCAAATACGAAGGCTGAGTATACTTCTTTTCTGTTCCAATCTTTATGTTATTTAACATGAGGCTGGTGAATTTACTTCACCATAACAGACTTGTTTTGAAGAGGTCACCTGCAAAACGTGCCAAGTCAAATTTTGATGAAACTTAAGTTATTGCCTTTGGCTTTCCTATCACATGCTCTCTTCATCAGTATTAATATTTTGGCAGTCAAACCCCACCAAGCATATTTCGTGGACGGAAATGTGCGAAGCACTTGCTAAAACCTGCCAGAGTTTTCTTGGAACACATGTTGAAATACTCTTTGAAGTCACAAGCCAATCTCGAGTGACTTGGAAATTTTTCAAGTGACTTCCTGATCTACACTCGTATTACTACCCACTGGGAAACTGTGGGGTTTCATTTGTTTTGGAAAACTATGCTTGCAGTTACCATAAAAATATCATCCTTCTCTTGTTTGAACTGCCCATAACACAATAGTATTGTTACTCCCCCACCCCCTTTTCCGCTCCCCCCTCCCTTCACTCCGTAATCGAAAACTTCTCCATCAGTGTCTCGAGGTAATGTTCCCATTTTAATCACTGAAGAGGAAGTGACGTGGATCAAAATGGCTGCCGTCTAGACGAGGTCCGCGAAGTTGTGAATTGGCTATAAATTCTCATTACAAACATTGTTACTGTCTTCCCTACTGCGTAAGCTGTTTTTTATCTATTGTTTTTGTTGTTGTTGTTGTTGTTGTTGCTGCTGCTGTTGTTGTTGTTGTTGTTGTTGTTGTTGTTGTTGTTGTTGTTGTTAATAATAATAATATTTGTATTGTGGTTCTTACTGTTACTGCTGTTTCTTCCGCTCTTTCCATTTGTGGCAATGTGGAGATGCCATACAGATGACATAAACAAACACAATCTCTCAAATTGTCTTTGCTTGTTGTGAGTTCCTCATGGAAGCGCCTTTCTCTCACCCACCCACNCTCTTTCTTTCTTTCTTTCTTTCTTTCTTTCCTTCTTTCTTTCTTTCTCTCTCTCTCTCTCTCTTTTCTTTTCTTTCTTTCTTTCTTCCTTTTTTCCTTCTTTTCTTTTCTTTCTTTTTCTTTCTTTCTTTCTTTATTTTTTCACCAACTCGAACAATTCACAAACGTGAATGTTGACTGGTCTTCGAGTTCTTCAGTGTCCTAATGTGGTTCCCTAAGCATTCATCTCTGTGGAACCTCCCCCAGCTGATAAAACTTCCTTCTTGTTCAAAAGGCTGTAAAACTACGTTGTAAAGTCTTTCGAATAATACATTCCCTGATGTTCTCCATCTAGAGAAAATTATTTAGGAGTGAGTATCCTGGCTGAAGAGGCCAGAATACACCTTACATAATATTCTGGCTGGATTGTATTTTCCAGGTGAAAAACTCTCTGGAATAATAAATTTCCTGATATTCTTCACCTAGTGAATGTTATTTGTGGTGAGTACAGATTGCAGGAGCCTAATTGGTAAAAACAAAAAAAATTGGACTGTCAGAGTCAATCACCTAGTGAACGTTATTTGCGGTGAGTACAGATTGCAGGAGCCTAATTGGTAAAAAGAAAACAAAAAAAAAAACAGTGGACTGTCAGAGTCAATCACCTAGTGAATGTTATTTGTGGTGAGTACAGATTGCAGGAGCCTAATAGGTAAAAACAACCAAAAAAAAAACATTGGACTGTCAGAGTCAATGGTAGCAGAGTATAAAATCTGCGTAGCAATAATCGTCTAACATGATTCGGTGTGTGAAATTCAGTCTTCAATTTGTTAAAAAATAATTGTTGCAGGCAGTGTTTCCCAGTGGATTCATCGCAGCAAATTTCATTTGTGCGGGCCTATGTCTGCAAAAGAAGGCCAAATTTTTAACCCCATTTCATCTAAATTAGAACTGTGAAAAATAGTATATAATTTTAACACAATGATGGCACCAGACCTGCGGACTAGCCTTGGCCATTTTGGAACGTTCCTGTGGTTCAATTAAAACATTTTATTAAATGGCTCAAAGAGGCTTTTACAATTTTAACTCCTGCAACTTAAGAGTTGCTGACAGCCAGAATACACCTCACGGAGTATTTCGGCTGGAGTGTATTTTCAACGAGACATTTTCCTATTTCTCATGGTGGTTTTATAAGTAGATGGTGTCCGTACACATCGAAGGTCCTATCAAGGTAATCCAATAGAAAATCCAATGGAAAATCACTTACCTGTATTTCTGAATACAAGTAAGTGATGATGGGACCTTCGATGTGTACAGACACCATCTACTTATAAAACCACCATAAGGACTAGTAATGTCTGTATGACCATCATCTACAATATTTCAAAATTTTCCTATTTATTTTCCCTTTACAACTACCAGGTTTTGTGGGGGTTTTTTTTATCGCACTTTGTATGAACTGAAATCCTTACATATTGGCAACCTGCCCTCTAAATCAAAGGAATATCACGCTGACTCTGTATCTGAAGAAAGACTCAACTTTCAGTGAGGCAGTCTATAAACAAAAATCCATTTTATTTAAGATGGGCAAAAAGCATCTTGCTGAGCTATGCCATTAATAAAAATCTTACTGTCCAGTCAGAATACACTCCATGGGGTAGTCTGGTTGTTGAGCTAGGATACCCCAGTTCAAAATATCTTTGCGTTGATTGGAAGGCTTGATAGGGCAGGCCGTTTTAAGAAACTGTAAACACCGCAAAATGACCTAACCGAACTCTGCAAGGCTTACGCGCATGCTTGCATCATCAGGTATCCAACACTACATTAACCCTCTTAATGGTGATTATTACTAGTGTATTTTGACGAGAGGGGTAAATAGTAATTGGCATTGATTGCCGGCAAAAACCGAAGAAGTTAATCCTTATTCTGTCAGATATGCATGTAAGTCCTTCCAGGCCTGTGCTAATCGATTGCTTTAAGCCTGCCTTTCTAGGATTAAGTCGGACCTTTCTAGGATTAAGTCATAACGACGGTTGTAGTCAGTACAATAACTCCATAACCATCTCGCCCCCCCCCCCCCCCCNAAAATCCCGGAGGTGATATTAAGGCATTTTTTAAAAATCTATATATCTGTTCTTATCTTCGCACCCCATTTTAATGGTACTATCCCCCACGTCGCAAAAGCATGTTGCGGGTAAGGGAAGAAGCCCCTGTTTTCAGCATTCTGAGAGGCGCAGGTGGCGGTAGGGGAAGCTGCAGGTTTATGGCTACGGCCCTGTGAGGCGTAACAACAGTTCCGGTTAGGATTTTGGTAACTATAGACTAACACATTCTTGACAGACACGACGACCTTGGCAAAGCGTGGGTGTCAACAACTTTCCTCTAAACATACTGCCTTAAGTTGAGCCCAGAGGTGTTTTAAAGTTACGACTCTCCTATGTGATTGAGAGAGAGAGCATGCATGCCTTTGAACGCAATTAAAACTTAGGGAGTTTGTTTTACTCAAAGTCCATTTATCTATGGAGATCTACGTGGGTGTCAATAACTTTCTTCTAGACGTACTGTCTTAAGTTGAGCCCCGGGATGTTAAAGTTACGACATTTTTTAGTGAATGAGACAGGATGTACGTGCCTTCGAATGCAATTAAAATTTGGGCAGTTTGTCCTAATCGTAATTTATGTATCACAGTAGATCTACGTAGGTGTCAACAACAATCTTCTAGTTATATTGCCTTAAGTTGAGCGCTGATTTGTTGAAGTTACGATACTCTTGTGTGAATGAGACAGGACCTGTATGCCGTTGAGCGCAGTTAAAACTCACACAGTTTGTTCTAATCAAAGTTCATCTATCATTGTAGATCTATGTGGGTGTCAATAACGTTTTTCTAAACATACTGTCTTAAGATGAGCGCTGGAATATTGAAGTTACGATACTCTTGTGTGAATGAGACAGGACCTGTATGCCGTTGAGCGCAATTAAAACTTACTTTGTTCTAATCAAAGTTCATCAGTGTAGATCTATGTGAGTGTAAGGGGTGAATCAAAATTGAGCAAACCCTCAGTCACCCAGTGATACTCTGTCACGTGCTCTGTGGGGGCACTCCACAAACTTCTTTTCCTTCATTACTATCGTCCCCCTCCGTCTTGTCCGGTCGTGTTGTGTTGTGTTGTGTTGTGACCCGCAGAATCCAAAGATCTTGGGAATTTCCCAGAGAACATTCTGACACCGTGAGTATGTTGTCTTCGCTATGTTGCAATTCCTTTTATTGTACTCTCTGTTTAATTGCAATGTTTTGAACCAAGCTTCCCTGGAGTAGCGATTACCCCCGCCACAAGTTCAGCGATAGAGGGAACTTCAACATCAGCAGAGAGGAGTTAGCATGAGAAAAAGCTTTATTGAAAACTATAAGTATCACCAAACAAAACAAAAACAAAAACTTATGTAGATAGGCCACAGCAAAGTTGATCTGCTTAATTTACAAATGTTACTTTTCATATAATATCAATAATTTAAAGAAAACAAATGAATACAAAAGTTTCAAATACACAATAAAGATTAACCACTCTTTCCTCTTAATTGCAAGTTTGTCCCATGCTTCTATGGGTTTATAGATAAGCGATAGGTAAGCAGAGGTGACTTATGTCATGAGAACGAGCACAACTTTCGAACAAACTTCCAACATAAGATGAAGGATGGTCGTTATGATTCTAGTCCCCACCCCCCCTTCCTCCCTCCTCCGCACCCTGCCCGCTCACGCAGTGGAAATTTGACTCTGTCCACAAATACCACGAATCGACGTGAACGGCTGTGCATCCTACTGATCCTTTTGCTCTATGAATAATCAGCATATTTTGTACGTCAGTTAGTTCGGTTACATGACTTGTGGCACGACCGGTGTTTCGTCACGACTAACTTGCATACAGATGCAACCCCGCGATAACTCCAAGGGCAGAATACTAATCAAGAACCATAATTGTGAAGTACGAAATGGTCCTGCCCGGTGACTTCCCCCTACCGAGTGTTTTGACGTCACTCGCAGGAGGCCACAGTCTAGGACGGCGCTTGTCTGAAAGTAATGATTATCCCCTAGACCATGTCATTTGACGGGATGCGTCATGGCCTGACGTCATTTCGTCTTAGAATAGCAAAATAATGATTATGATTCTCGGCTAAAACAAGCCGACCTCCTTTTCTAAAACCAGATTTCTATTCTGTCCACGTACGAAAACTACCAGGAAGGCTAAATTATTACCGGATCTAGAAGAGTGTCGTTCTTATCAAACTCGTCTACCAGTTAGAACTGACCAGAAAAGACGTTACCAAAATAAACCTACTGTTTACTAATTACACAGTCCTATTAAGAATACAGAAAATTTTATTCATTCACACCCTCATCCAGTAAGAGCAGGTTTCTTCGTCACTATGTAATTCCTATGGCAATATCTTAAGGTGATAAACTTCTCTACCCTTATAGAGTATAGTGTGTATCACTGTGGTGCGCACTGCTCTTTTCCAATTCAGTTATGTTACATGCAAAATTCTGTACCAAAATGTTGAAGAGCGCACTTTTCTATGTTGTGGGTAGTAAACGTAGTAGCTGTTGGATAGCAATCAGATTTCACACATGTATCTGAGACACAGTACTGCACGTACTTACAGAAGCTTTTATATTAATATTGTCGTTCTGTTACTTTGAGAGGTAGCTTTTTCCCTTAGTTCCACCTAACTGTTTTTTTTTTTAGAAACACATATTAAATATCCCTCTGTAAGTATTTACGTGTTTTTTATACATGATTGAAATCTGATTGTGAGGTAACGAATGTTCTTTGAGATAACGTTTTTCTAAGATCACCATCCATAATTTGCATTGAAATTGCATTGTTCAGTACTCTGGTGCGCAATTTTTCATGTAAAATGTATTGAATTGGAAAAGGGCAGTGCGCACCATAGTAGTGCACTATACTCTTCAAGGGAAGAGTAGTGGATTGCCTTAAAGTTTCTTTTGTGGTAAAATTAAGATCATATATACTTTATTACCACACGACATTACAGTCATTTGTGCAATAGCCAATAGTTCTATTATACAAGGACACCGCTCGATTGAAAAGTTACTGACGCCTGTTGTTTTGTTGTTGTTGTTTTTTTTCACTTTCGGCCCTATAAATGAAATGTGTTTATTTACAATTTCTACTGCGATTTCGGAATTTTTTTTTCCTATGAAGATTAAGTGAAGTACTTCCAGAGCCCTACCATTTAAGGAGAAGAAAAGGGATATCAACGCCCAAACTTTTTCTCAAATCTCTTTCAAAAATAGCCACATCCTTTTCTGTTTTCGTCCCCTATTTTTCGTTAGGCTGGTTTTGACAGTGTGCTAATACATAGGTCTAATCCGCTTTATTTTTATATTTATCAGGTTTAAATTGTATCCTAAATATTAAAATTGCATGCTTTATCTGGATCACAGGTCTGTGGACATATTTCTACATCCTGACATTGGCTAAAAGCCCTGAAAAGGGGATTTTTTTATATTACTATACTAGCGGATTAGTAGGATTGTACACACTCAATGATCGGTGCACCCATTTTGTTGCACATTTGCAAATTCCACCCGATATGAGCGCACCCAGTAGCCCAGATTTCATCCGTTTTGTGCGCATTAAATTCTTTTGTTCATGTCCATATTTTTATAAATTTTGGTCTCGAGTAGTTTTTCAAAGACTTTTCGATTACATTTAATTTTTGTCAACGGAATTGAATCCGAGTTTCTCTCTAAATTCAGTACATACGAATAGTGTTTTGAGAGAATTCACGACATGCTTTCTCTTACACAGCGTTTAACTCACGTAGACTCTTAATTAGACTCTTTCACGCATACACTGACGATAAACACTCACATCCTTCACCTTTTTGTCTTTTTTGTACTTAAGCTTGCGTTTTTGTTTTTGCTTTTGTTTTTCATTTTAAAGCTAGTTGTTCGTGCAGGTGTACGGATTTCAATGACAATGACAAAAAGGTTAAATGCAGACTTTGAAAGAAGTATATGCATCACAAACAGTGAAAATTATAACATGGTGGAGCATTAAACGTTTGAAGAATATAATAAATACAATAAATACAATACAGTAATAATTATAGTATTATATTTCAACACACTACATCAATTTTCTTTTAAAAAAAAAAACTAAGATACGTGACACAGACCTGCGTATAAAAGCACAACAGTTTGAAAAATCTAATTAGTCTGTTGCTACTTTTGCACTAACTTTTACAGTATTATGGAGACATTTACTACGAATAGAGGCAAACCTGGCATGCTGATTGAAAACTACAAATTTCGTTTAGACAGAACCACAAATACAACAAAAGAAAGGACATGTATGAGCAGAAAGGCTTGGCCCGTTGTACTTCAGATACGGAAGTGACTATACAAAACTTCGTCTCACAATCACAGTCCATTGACGCACGAAGAAGTAGAAAAACACAACACTCGTCAAGCTTGCAAGAGAAAAGCAGCAGAAAATCTAAACGAACGATCATCAAAAATTATCAGCACAGAAATGAGACATACGTCCTTGTTAGATTTTGGTCACGCCAAAGACTTCCGTGACGCTGTGTCGACAACGTGTAGGCTGCCTATAGACCGAGAAGAAACTTTCACCGCGTTTTCCCTTTGATGAGCAGGGGACAACGGACTTATAGTCCGACTAACGGAAGAGGTATCTCACAGTACAAGTACTTATTTTAAGATGTTATTAGATCACCTCGTATATCGTGTTGCCAGTGCGGTTTTTGTTTTTTTGAGTGAGCGCAAATTGGGTGCGCCCAAAGCGGGTGTCCGTTTTTAACAAGTGCGCGCAAAACGAGTTCACCCTCAATGATTTGGCCTGTCAATAGGGCTAGAAACCTATAAGCGACTATCAGGTTATATTCGCTATGAATGAAAGAATGTCGCTTGTTGCAGTTACGACAATGACAGTGATAATGATGTTGTAGTTGATGATGTTAATAATGTGGTGGTGGTGGTGATGATGATGATGGTTGTGGTAAGGATGATAATGATGATGATGGTAGTGGTGGAAACATTAAGATAGTGAAAACACAATTTGTGATTTATAACACTGGATCCAATCTTTCTCATACACCACGGACAAACGCTCCAATCACGATTGGACAAAAGAATGCTTTTAAACGAAGAGTTTTAAATCTACTCTGAATTCGTTCCTATACAATGTACTTCATTTTGCACATGGTGTGTTGTTTCAATCGATTGTGTGCACCATAGCGTAAACTGCATTTTTTTGTGAGTGTTGAATGTCGAATCTCCTGTCTCATTTCTTGCTGTGGATGTAATGAATCAAGAGCATTCATCGGATTGCGATCAGAAGAGCTCCAAACTTTTGTTTTGCTTAACAATACTTAATGTGATGGGAAGGCGATTCCTCCATTTAGAAGCTTGATAATCGCTTACCGAATAATATTTTTGCGATACTTGCTGTGTGACGAATCCTTCTTAAGAATGTATTTTTACTGAAACAATGATATTCTCTTAATGTTTTGCCAAAATCCTGAGACTCCTAAGGTGTGATTGGGTTAGGTTTAGGGGTCAGAGTTAATGAAGAGACGGCTCACAGGTAGGGTACCTCAATAGTGGAGCAGCGTGGCCAAATGATTAAGGGTTGGACTCAAGATCTAAAGGTCGTGGGTTCGATTCCCGACCATGGTCATGTTGTAAATGTCTTGGGAAAGGATTTTATTCACATTTTTCATGTCCATCCGTCTGTAAAGTGAATACCTGGCTATAGGCAGTGGAAGATATCGTCAGAATGCTAGTGATCAGCTCCTATAAATGGCAGCGGCACTGTGTGCTCCTCAGGGAGTTAATAGGTACCAGAGTGATCAGGCCTGCTGGGATAATAGTATGTGAAGTCGCAAGAGCTAGATTAGGCCTGGATAAGAGCCTTATAAACCGCATATTTATTATCATATTGTCTACGGACCTCAGCGAAGACGGTTTCTCCTCTTAAACTCTAACCCTACCTCCATTCTTGCCCTTTAACCCCAAAGCAACCATACCTTGAGAGAACCCTAAGATTATGTCAGTTTTCAGTTAATGCGACATAGCCAGCTCATCTCTAGTTAAGTAGGTTGAACTTCAGTGACGTAATGTTCAGAATTCCTACTAGACACTTCCTCATACATAAGTTCACAAATGTGTGTCCGCCCTGCAAGGTTGTTAGATGTAAGAGAAAGTGCAAAAGAAGGATACGTGAGAGAGTTTAAATGAAGAGAATATATTTATTGAGGAAGTATGATTGAATGCGTTACAGGTGCAATATTTAATGACTGAAAGGCACATATTTTTAGATAGAAGATATTATGTACGACCCAACATGAAGGCAAAGGAGCTGTCTGAGAGTAAGAAAACGAATGTTTTAGTTAAATTGGCTAAATTCATTGAAGGTGCATTACAACCATTCCAATAAAATGTATATAGCTATTAAGTATCTAGAAGAGAAAAGAATATGTGTAAGGACTGAATGATTATTATTAAAAGTGAGTGTTAAATATTATTGTTAAATGTGAAATGTATGAGAACGTTGTGAATGCACGTGATTGTAACAATGCATTGTGAACATGTGTGATGTTAGTAGCTGTAGTGCTTAAAATGTCCATGTGCTGTCCCGTTGCATACTGTATTTTGCCCATGTGCCACGGCTGTGGTCTGGGCTTATTCCCAATAAACTTGTTAAACTTGTTATAGAAGAACGTATTAGAGCAGAAAGAGATGAGGATATGAGTATACAGACACTTTTTCTTGTGTTTTATGAATTTATATTTATTGTTATAACATACTTGTACTGTATATGTGTTAGAATTGGCCACAAATGGTCCTATGATAAAAACTGGATTTCGATTCAGGAATCATTTAAAGCAATCATGGACTCTTTAGCTCAACAATTGTACGGTGCAACCCCATAAAATTGAGTCTCATGCACGCAAACAACAACGCACCTGCCGTATTGCCCTGACGCCGTCTCCCACAGAGATTATTCTACATTTTTATTCTACATATCACTCATAATTTATAACTGGTAGTACCTGACAAAGATTTGTCACATTGGTACTATGATCTATAACTAAACAAGAAAATAGAAGCAGAATGCAGGCTACTGTGTCAAAGTGATGAATCATGAACTGGTCTTCTGAACCTTGCAGCCTTTCCGTCGACACTGTTGCACAGCTCTGGCCCCGAATCTCATAAACTTAATCTATCAATCTAGTCTATTATTTTCGCAGCAGGCCTGATAATCGCTCTAATTCTCCACTCCCTGATGAGCATACTCCTCTGTCATTAACACGAGCTGATCACTATCATTCTGACAATATCGTCCACTGCCTATATTGTATAAGATATTGTATGAGGAAAGTATGAATATAATACTTTCTCAATTAAAACTTCGAACGTGATCGTGGTTGGAAATCGGACTCACGACCTTTCGATCTCGCGTCTGATGCCTTAACAGTCGGCCACGTTATACAATTAGGAAGAATCCTGCAGGAATACCTCAAATGACGTCCCTTCACAGTATATGTGCCGCAACTTCTAAAACCGATTCTGAAATCGAATCATCGATTGATGGAAAAAAGCATGGCTCGATTATGCCCTCGGCCCTTCTTGTGCGCTTACCCATGCGCCACAGAGTGCGATGTAATAGGTTTCAAAGTAACATTATTACAACGCTCTGAATGGTAGCTCATTCACTCACCATGACTTCCTCTCTCTCTCTTGCACTGTTTATCATTATATGAAACTTTGCACGCGGGTGCATTGTTCCCATTCAACACAGACATGGTCATGCAACAATGATCGGCTCAGCCCAGTGTCTCTTTGAAGCAGGGGTTCTCAACCTTTTCTCGTTTAGCGTGCCCCTTGACGCCACCAGACAACCCGGTGTACCCCTGCTCTAATCCCTTGACGCCACCAGACAATTCGGTATACCCCTGCTTTAACCTCTTGACGCCACCAGACAAAGCGGTGTACCCCTGCTTTAACATCTTGACGCCACCAGACAGCTTTAACCTCTTGACGCCACCAGACAATTCCGGTATACCCCTGCTTTAACCCCTTGACGCCATCAGACAACCCGGTGTACCCTTGCTTTAACCCCTTGATGCCACCAGTCAACCCGGTACCCTTGCTTTAACCTCTTGACGCCACCAGACAATTCGGTATACCCCTGCTTTAACCCCTTGACGCCACCAGACAACCCGGTGTACCCTTGCTTTAACCCCTTGATGCCACCAGACAACCCGGTACCCTTGCTTTAACCTCTTGACGCCACCAGACAACCCGGTATACCCCTGCTTTAACCTCTTGACGCCACCAGACCATCCGGTGTATCCCTGCTTTAGTCCTTGCGGCGATCGTCGCACGATATCGTGTGTTCCAGTCCTGCCCCCCCCCCCCC
>JAWQUT010000035.1:92408-111884 GCA_033807755.1 Ellobium chinense
CCCCCCACTGGTCATCGCACGACATGGTGTCTTCATTATTATCTCCCCTGATGATAAACGCACCATGTTTGTCATTGATGGCCACACTGGCCCTAATACACCATCAAGGTAATTGTTAAAAATCTCTTGCCTGTGGTCGTATGCATAATCCTTACGTTAGTTAACGCAATGCGGTAACCACGGAACACTCCCAAAACATTAGTAGTGTAGTTAACGCAATACGTTAATTAACGTATGGATTATGTAGACGGCCACTGGTCTTAGTATATAAAAAAAAAAAGTACTGTCAGTTAGTAATACGTATTTTGACATTAATCTAGTATGCACTTCAGGTATAATCATCACAATATTTTGTGAGAGATTTTTTTTTCTTGGTCATATGCCTTGTGAATTTATTTCTCTATCAATTTTGCTGAAATTTGATATATGAGCCGCCACAAATTCAATATAGATGATTCATTTTTAGTTAGCAGCAGTCAGCAGACCTCCTGTCTTTTTTATGAAACCGCCACCCCCCACCCCCCACCAGAAAAATTGGCTGCCTTAATTTTTAAAAAGATTTCCATGCGCATTACATCACTGATATTGTGGTGTCTGTAGCCAAAATTGCATTACGAGGCTTGAAGTTGCAGGAGCCAAATTGTAAAAACCTCTTTGAGCCAGTTAATAAATATTTCTCCTCAAACCACAGGAACGTTCCGAGATGGCCAAGACTAGTCTGCAGGTCTGGTGCCACCACTGTGCTCAAATTATTATACTATTTACAGATTTAGATTTTTCACAATTTAAAAGTACATGAAAAGGGGTTAAAATTTTGGCCTTTTTTGGCAGATCACAGGCCCGCACAAATGAAATCCGCTAAAGCCATTGGAAAACACTGCCTGTGACAATTATTTTTTTACAAATTTCAGTTCTGAATTTCAACACTTTTGCGATGTGGTTTCGTGTTATATGATTATTTCTACACAATCTGTCCACAGGACAGATTTTATACACTGCTACTATTGACTCTGATAGTCCAGTTTTGTGGGGTTTTTTTTAATCAAGTAGACTCCTGCAACTGGAACCCTCAGCTCTGGCGGGTTTCTAAAAGGACGAGGCGTCAAGGATTATCGGTTGACATTTTGGTTTATTTCTCGGCATATGTTCACATTTACACTGATGGGTTTGAGCATAATAATTGCTAAAAGAAAAGCAGTGAAATGCATTAGACCTGGTGTCGTCATTTGATGCATACAAATAGTCCCTCAAATTTGTGGCTTTATGGTCTGACGTACCCCTAGTAATAATAACAATAATAATAATAATAATAACAATAATGATCAGGTAGATCATAATAATATATCAGGTAGCTGCCCGGCCACGTGACTTTACACTGTTATTACCCCCAACAGGTCAGATCATTCTGTAACGTTCTCAAACCGTTGGGAAGCACAGTAAGGCACAGTGTGCCACTGCCATTGAACAGACGCCGAACGTCAAGCAATTTCTACACCATTTATCGGGGTGTGTGCTCACCAAGTTCAGAATCCCCGTTCTGAAGTAAGAAGGATAATCATTAATTCATTTTTCATGTTTTCCTGTGACAATGTATACTGAAACTCCCTCCCTCTCTCAGCCCAGGAAATGTAAAGAATTCTAGTCCTGCATAAAGTTGCCAGCGAGCTAGAGTGTTTAGTCGAGTTAAAAGTTTCCGAACCGCCCGATGGCAGAGATGAGTCTCTTTGTGTGGAATTCATTGTTTGTTCTCGTGTTATGTATAGTGACTGGTGAGTCGTTAAAATATGTCTCTATCATCATCATCATAATCATCATCATCATCATCATCATCATCATCATTTATTTCACACAAAATAAAATATAACAGCGTCTATCAGTTTTGCACTATACAATTTTATTTAAATTACAAAAAGAAGCACACAATAAGAAAAAGTCAAATTTTCGGAATTAAAAATTCCTTCATCAGGAATAATAATAATAATGATAAGGAAGAAGAAGACATAGGAAGAGATCTAAGACTTTATAGGGGTGCTAATTTAAAAGGATACGATAAGAGTTCATTAAAGAAAACAGAGAGAGAGAGAGAGGTGAGGGGAGTTCAGATAGAACGAGAACAAAGGCGTCATCCAGGTTTTTGATCATCATCATCATTATCATCATCATTATCATTTAAAACTGAGAAAAATTAAAAGCTCAACCTTAATTCAGGGAATTTATTAAAAATCTTGCAAAGAATTAAGATCAAAAATGATATCATCATTACCATCATTATCGTCATTTGGAACACATTTAAAAAATGTAAAAGTTTTGTCCAAACCAACGACGGGTTAAGAAGCACAATTTAATACTTAAAATTCAAAATGGACTTATATAATGATATAAAATAATTACGAAATTTCAAATCAAAGATGTGATTCTTCATCAGGTTAAATATATCATCATCATCATTACCATCGTTTTCAAAATATTAGACATTCTTGGACAGTGCATCTGAAAAATTCAATAAATGGTTCCAATTTCTTGGACGGCAGTCATTCCTTGGAAAACACTAAAAAAGAATGAATACAAAATGATTATTACAACACAGACGAAAACAGATCACGGAGCAATACAAAAAGGGACGAGGCCAAATTCAATCAAACGAGAGGTATCACTGGATAGAAACATGACTTGAACTCACAACAAACGGGATGGCAGGTTATGACCGATACCACATGAAACTATGATAAAAAATTAAGAAAAGCTACGTCACACCATCACTTCTAAAAGAATTTGAAAATGGCATCATAATACACTTAACAGGTCTCAAGTTCGTTTTTGTTGTTTGTTTGGTGTTTTTTTTTTTAATGATACCGGTCACGCAATGGAACTCAACATGAACTCAACACTATATATATGGTAGCTTTTTTTTNGGGGGGGGGGGGGGGGGCTTCTCTTCATTAGTATGCACAGCTCCTAGACATTGGAAAATTGAAATCTTTTACGTGCATCGGAAGAGAGAGCTCGGCAAATGGTGGCCACCATCTACGGTTTCAAATTTGTCAGTGGAACGTCTTATCAACGACCTTGTGTCGGAGGAGAATGTGGCAAGAATCAAGGATGGTAATATATGTTAATAAATGAGGCAAAGACATAAAACAGCACTCGCAAGGCAGTGCACTTTTTTCTAGCTCTTCGCATCAGTCGCAGCCATTTTGGCATGTTTAGAGACTGATATAATATTTTCGTTGCTCAGAATGTTCGAGGGACCGCTAACATAATGAAACAACCGCCTCTTTCACGTACCCGAGGTGGGGGGGGGGGGNCTTCGCATCAGTCGCAGCCATTTTGGCATGTTTAGAGACTGATATAATATTTTCGTTGCTTAGAATCTTCGAGGGACCGCTAACATAATGAAACAACCGCCTCTTTCACGTACCCGAGGTNGGGGGGGGGGGGGGGGGGGGGCAAACAAACCAAACAAATTTTAGCCCTAGATTGGTCTTCTGGAGCTAGAAATCGTTAGATCTCATCTTTACTCTATATTCTAATTTTTGTTCCAGTTTTATTCCTTGCCAGTGATGCTTCAGCGTTCCTTGTGGACATAGACACGGGCAAGTCCTCTTTCACCTATATTGTGTCAGAAGATGCAGGTCCTCACCAGGACATGACAACCGAGTGTCGCGCGCTGGGAGGACGTGTGACTATCATTGGGGACAATGAAGAGTATAAACTTCTGGTAGCAGCTATTGACACGCAAATGACTTTATGGACGAATATCAATAAGGTATGAATTGTTGAGGCCGGTTGTCGATCGGTTGGTAGGTAGGAGGGTAGGTCGGTCGGTCAGTCAGTCAGTTGATTGATTGACTTGCTGTTGATTGACTCCCTGATTGATTGGCTGGTTGGTTGGTTGATTAGCCGACTAGTTGGTTGGTTGGTTGGTTGGTTGGTTGGTTGGTTGGTTGGTTGGTTGGTTGGTTGGCTGGCTGGTTGGTTGGCTGGCAGGCTGGTTGGTTGACTGACTGGCAGGCTAGCTGGCTGGTGGCTGACTGGTTGGCTGGCTGGCTGGCTGGCTAGCTGGCTAGCTGGTCGGCCGGTCGGTCGGTCGGTCGGTCGGTCGGTCGGTGGGTAGAATGGTTGGTTGGTTGGTTGTACATCTCTGAACCAGAGACAGTTAAGGGCGAGACAACAACGTGACCATGTGTGGGAGACAATTTGGCCTAAATAAACACATTAAACAAACTTACCTGCACATGACCTACAGAAAACAAATAATATCATAATAATTTATATATGTATATTAACCGCCATGTTTTTTTACCGCAATTATTACGTTTGATCTACATGCGTTAAATCTGTTTTACATTGCGGTAACAGTATAAACGTAGTCTGGTTGGAAGATAGCCTACATTTAACATTTAGGTATGAAATGTCAGTGTTTTTTATTATCGTTGGCTATATAAGGTTTTACACCCTTCATTAACTTATCCAAGGGTACCATGCCAAAATATTTTTCACACATGTTATTTAACTCTTCTTCCAAATTTTGACGTACACAAAAAAAATGCGCCTAAACCAGTTAGATTTTGAGAACTTTGCATTGAATCAGACCACCAAATATTTTAGGCCTTTTTATACAGTAAACAGGGAAACCTTACCCACCTAGCAACAACTATAAAGTTTAAACCTCAGTGACTAAACTTCACCTATTCTGAGTTTACAGATGTATTTGCACTTATCTAAGCCGTTGAAATTCAAATCCAACCCCCCCCCCCCCCCCCCCCCCCNCCCCTCCCCATGGCCAAATTTCTGATCTTATAGGGACTAATTAAAACTGCCTACCAAAATGTCGGGCACTAACGGCATCTTCATACCTATACTGTCTTTTAGACATCCTCACAACTATTTTCCAATGACTGTTTTTTCTGAAAGGTACCTGAGAATGATACGGTTCATTTCTACTGGAAGAGGGAAGAGGTGGACCCTCTTCTCTGGGCGAATGGCTGGAAAAACACGTGTAGCGAAGACACGTTTTGTGTGGTTGCCACCCCACCGAACAACCAGACTGATGACAAGCATAAACTGACCAATATCTGCTGCAACACATCTGCTCACTTCCTATGCGAAGACGTGGACGAATGTGCCTGCACCACGGCCGAAAACTGCCCAGTGGACAAGTGGGGGTGTTCGGACAGTGAGCAATGCTTCAACTCTATAGGTATGTAGGTAGATCTAGTACTTCTGTTTCTTACCGTAAAGGAGTGTGCACTACCTGAATTTCCAGAAAAGATAAATTCTGCCCATGATGTCAGAGCCTTTCTCCCAAACATCTTAGTGAGGAGATGCATTTCACAGAACCATCCGCACCGCTTTCCTGGCTACAATGCTGTTTACAAAGCCAAACGCAGTATCTGACCTGTCGACATGGGCACTGAAGGCATCATATACACAAAATAAAGATCTAGTCTGGTCCTGGCATATTCATTATTTCATTCACTAAACATAACACAACAGTCGATTGCAGAGTGTAGTAATGAAGTACAGCTGTTACGATGTCTTCCACTTTTGGAAGTGAGCTTTAAAATTGGATATGCATGTCAAAAATAGTTTTTCAGTAAGAAGTAATTTTTCTCTCGGAAAATGATTTACAGTGTTTACCAAACCAGTATCGCGAAGAAAGAGCATCGCTCTGCTCTGCATGCATTGTGTTTTATGGTAAAATAAGAAGGACTAGTGTGACCTTGCCTGAGGTGTCATTCCCCTTGTCTGAGGAGTTATTCCCTTTGCCTGATCAATAGTGGCTAATGGAAAAATGATGACGTCACGTAAGTTCCATTACCTGCAGACAGTTTTACCAGACAATGTATTATTTACTTTCAATAGACGTTATCCGGAAATAAGATTGCGGGAAGTAACTCCTGAAGAAAAGATTTATGCCTCCTGATTTGCTCACAAAGCGAGGAAAGTGTTTTGTAGAATGGGTACACAGCGCATAGGTAGACTGGTGAACTTGACACCGGACTTGTTTACACGATTTTACACGCTAGTTACTCATTGACCGCTCGGCCTATCTGCATAACTTTTAGCATCAATGGCAAGCTCATTCTTTTCCCCTCAGTTTCATATCAGTAACAGCACATTTCAATGCATAAAACATTGTAAAGCTCGACGAATAAACTGCATAAACTGAATCACATTATAGAATACATCAAACTGTTAAACCCGACGTCCTATGCAGAGTGCAGACCTGTAAAGATGTTTGCTATAAGTGAAAAATTTGAAAAGTAAAATTGTATCGTGGGCAAAAAAAAGGGTGTTTTCTCACGACGGCAAGCGATACTAGACTAAATCTAGACCTAGTCTATCACAAACGGCCGTTCGATGCTAGGTTTTTGGGTTTTTGGGGGTTTTTTTGGTGGGGAGGGAAGGGGGAAAGGGTGGAGGCAAGGTGGAAAATATAGGGCCTTATAACCCTTTCCACAAAGACACTCTTTCTCTCTTATTCAATGTGAATCACGTCATAAATAACGGCAACAGCATGTCTGTTGGGAGGAACATTCTCAGTAAAGTGAGAAGCCAACTTCACTGAGAGCCTGCCACTCAAAAGTAGAATCTTTCCTCATGATATTCACTGTGAATAATAATAAGAGGAGGAACTGCATGATCAGCTGAGTGGTCAGAGGCAGGCTTACGTGTAAAGTACTGAAATGCTTAGATTCACAGGTCCCTTACGGAATAAGGTCTGCAGAGCTCAGGCGAAGACGCTGGGCTGTGGATAGATGAAGGAGTATAACTCTAGACGATTGATTTCCGAAGTACGCCTATTACGGTTCTGGTCATCCAGACACAAAAGTTAGGTTCAACACTGTCAGTCAGGTAAAGTGATCCCCATTTTATACCTGAATTCGAGCTTATCATATGGTTTTACGTGGTCTTAAGGACGGCTCAACTTTTCTTCAACATATTACATCTACTCAACAAAGGAATGATAATGTTTATTCTAGCTGGTACCGTTATATCTACAGGGAACTATAGCTGTGTAGAGAGACCCGCTCCACCCACACTATCTTCCAAACCTACCAGAGTACCAGCCGGAGAGAGAGCACAGCTGTACTGTGACACCAGCTATACCAACACTATAAACGACTACATATTTTACAGAAATGGAACTGTGAGATTCCACAGCAGCCTTCCACAAATTACAATCAACAGCTTCGGTTCAAACCACGAAGGCAGTTACACTTGCTCGTTTGTCAGTGATGAAGTAGAATCCATCTGGAGCAAGGATGTTTATATCTCTGTCATACCTCCAACCCAACCAGATTTTAGATCATCGTCAACAGAAGTTCGAGATGGCCAAAGCGTGACCTTAACCTGCGAAGCGTACAACCTGGGCTCGAAGAAGTTCGTTTGGAAAAAGAACGGCACCACTTTAATAGACACGACACTCCAAACACTGACTATTGGTAATTTCTCCTCAGAAAACGTCGGCAGTTACGCCTGTGCCATAGATATTGCCAGTACAAGCTCCCCAGACAGCAGACCCATCCTGATTAAACTGAAGCCGAACACGCCAGTGTTATCGTCAAATATCACGCTCTTGCCTCGTGGAGAAGCAGTCAGTTTCACATGCTTGGGTTCAAATATTGAGCCCATGACCTACACCTATATGAGAGATCATGGCTACATCGTAGCGACCAACCAGGAGGCAACCTATGTCCTTACCGACTTCGATATCATGCTACAGGGACGGTATTCGTGTATTGTGGAGATCGACAATTTGGCCTCAGATCCCAGCAACGACGTGAATCTGACTCTGGCCCTGTCCGCACCTATTTTGACTGTCTTCACCACCGAAGTCTATCCCGGATCGTCTGTCACACTGACATGCGATTCCGTCCACGATGGAGATAAAGTATTTACTTGGATTAAGGATGGGATGGAACTAATAAATAGCAATAACAGCAGTATAGCTTATGAGGTTAGCAACAGATCAACTGCTGACGGGAACTCCTCTACACTCAGTATCTGGAATTTTGAGCTGGAAGCCAGTGGTGACTATGAGTGCCATGTGACTATCAATAATGAAGATGCTCCTGCTAGCAACAATGTATCACTGACACTAGCCCCCATTGAAGCCCCGATTCTGAGTGCATCAAATGAAGAGATCACCGAAGGAGATGTTGTGGATTTAATTTGTAACTCATCTGCTCCCGTCCCAAAGAACTACTCATGGTCGAAAGACGGACAGCCATTTCAGTCTCCTCAAATTAGCTCAGATCTAAATCTTATCGTCCTTAATTCCTCCTCAGAGGGAGAATACAGGTGCAGAGTTTTGATCAACCAGGAATCCTCTCCTTGGAGTAACAACGTGAACCTGACCTACACGGAGTTCTTGAAAGTGACCTTGAGGTCTACTTTAACCGTTGTGCCAGAAGGTTTGAGCATCAAACTGACCTGCAGCTCATCACGTGCAGGTCTTCACTCTTACCAGTGGCTGAAAGATGGAAAGATCTTCTTCACCACAACTAACAGTGAGACTTATCTCAGAGATTTCGCTACGAAGGACCAAGGAAATTATAGCTGCCAGGTCAAGGAGGATATGTCCACATTGGCAGAAAGCAACCCATTGGAACTGACTGCTGTTCCACGAAACTACCTCTGTGGCTGCCCCTGCTCCAGCTCCAATCGTACATTCCCATTGCCCACGAAGAACGCATCTTTTGCCTGGCTGAAAAGACTTACTTCAGCTATCCACAAGCACCTCATTGTTAACACTGCCAACCTCTCTGCTACAGAGCGCAGGAGGATATCAGCTCCGGATGAAAGAGTCTCCAGCACATCCATCGGTTTGGTAGCAGTGTCCGTCCTGGCCTCCACTTTCTTCATCATTATCTTCTCGGATGCTATATATGTCATAACGGTAGGGACCACTGTTCTTAAATCCTGGCTTGGCTGCAGTAATGCTCGGCACTGTCCTTACAGGCGTACATGACCAGTCACCGTTCATATCTTGGTGACTTGAGTTACTTAACGCACTGCGTATCCACGGGATCCCCCCTCCCCCTTAGTCCCCACCCCCGAATATTAGTAGTGTTCACCAGGATTGGGCAAGTTCACCAAAAAGGTCAGTTCAGATCAAGTTCACTGAGGGAGAAAAGCCCTACGATCAAGTTCAATTCAGTTCCATGAAAATTGAGTAGTTTTCAGATCAGATCAGTTCCGCTTGGTTTTTGAAATTGGCATTCAGTTCTGATTTTCGAAGTAGATGTGGACTGAACTGAAAGTTAGAAAGAAATTTAGTTCAGATTGAGCATCCAAAATAGCTACAGATCAGATCCAGATTAATTCGTCCAAAATAGATATTGAGCTCTGCTCAAGTTCGCCTGACCTGTGGACTGAACTGAACTTAGACAGAATATTAAAGTTCAGCTCAAGCACCCAATATAGCTACAGTTCAGATCCATATTATTAATTCTTCCAATATAGCTATTAAGTTCAAGTTCACCTAAACTGGAATTTAAGTTCACGAACTCCGTTCATATGATCTCAGTTCTGCCCAACCATAGTGTTCACCGTAGTTAACGCAATGTGCAGATTAAAGCAAGGATTTTTATTGACGGCCACTGCTTCGTTTCAGTGACGTGGTGACATCAGACAAGCGAGGGATACTTTCCTGTTTTTTGTCTTCTTTATGTATGCATTGTAAATTGGGTCACTTCAAGCATCCATAGGATCCTGCATAGATTTTTATAACTCTTCATTTCCCGTTCCATCAGCTTATTTTTACTGGTCTGCCGTATGAATAATCTATATAATATTATGTTATGTTAACGTATTGCGTTAGACACAGTGAACATACTAATAATTTGGAAGTTCCCCTTGGTTACCACAGTGCGTTAACTAACGTAACAGGACATTTATTAAACTGCTGGTCAAAGCAGCCGTAAACTTGCGGCGATATTTGTGTGAAGCAAACGACCAAACCACATCTACACACACTGACACTGCTCCCTGATCCTGTCTTAGTAATTATTCTGTTCAGCAAGTCATACATAACAAAGCGGTGGGGAAAAAATCAGGACAAAATAAAGAGAAAAAGAAACCAAACAGAACAAGAAACACCACAAAATGCAGCGATCTTGCCAGAGGGAAATGACAAGTTGGGATGACATCAAGAGTCGTGGCTTTGGGAGTGGGAGCTGCAGCTTTCGTTGAAAGGATGGTTTACCGAAACATTTCGGGATGAATGGATGGATACGCTCACAATCCCTAAAGGGCCTGATAGAAGCTGCTGAGAAAGTCTTGAGCTGCCTTGGGGATACGCGAAAAGATGTCATGGCCGAAAGCGTATTTGTTGAGGATGTGAAGCTGAAGAGTGAAGGCCAATTCTTTTCAAAAGATAAGAACAAGAAAAGAGCACCAAGATCTAGGATCTTGAAAAATGCCGAAACGTTGCCCTTTGTGCGAAGCGTGCATGTCTCATTATCTTTTGTTGTTTCGCCCTTCTGTTTACTATTAACTGAATTTAAAGCGAAAAATCTGTCTGAAATATGGACAAATAGATAACGTAAAAATTAAAATTACAATAACTACTTATCTACACCTTAAGTTTGACAAAAATGGGATTCTCAGCTCTTAAGAACAAAAAACCGCGCCAAATGATTTTCTTTGACGCCAGCCCTTTTAAAGAACCCGCCAAATCTGTGGAAGTTGACCTCATAACTCAGCGCTGCAGATACCACAATAGTAGTGACGTCATGCGCATGGACACCTGTTTAAAATGTGGGACAGCTCATTCGGATGAGGGAAAAATCCAGTTTCTAAACAATTCGGAGACAGGAATACCGCTGGTGACAAAAAAAAAAAGACGAGTTACAGTGAATTTGTGACTCACATAGCCATTTTGATGAAATCAGTGAAGAAATTATCCCCCACGGCGTTCATTGAAGCAGCCAGTGCACAAATAGTGGAGATATGGTTCAGACAAATTTCGCGATTTTTTTTCTATAATATAAGGTACTCTCTTTATCTTTCTGTTCATTCTAGTGGCACACTGGCCTCCTATGGTCTCATGTCAACATAACGTGAGGCAGCGTGGCCGTGTGGCATATGGGTTGTCGTCACAATCTGAAAACTCTCAAGTCCAAGGTTTGTGAGTTAGATTCCCGAGTCGGACGGTTTGCGTGGCGGTATCCTTGGCAACGCACTTTGTTCCCTTTTTGCCATCCACCAAAGGTGTAAACGAATACCTGTGTGTATAGCTGAGGGGAGAAAGGGGAAAAGGCGCTGTTCAATGGTGACTGGCAATGGCTTTGTAATTGATTTCATTTGTTATATTGCGTGTTTATGTGTATATTGTTCTAAGTGTATGTGTACAATGAATACTTTTTCTTCCTCTTCCTCTTCTTCTTCTCCTCCTCCTCCTCCTCCTCCTCCTTCTTCTTCTTCTTCTTCTTCTTCTTCTTCTTCTTCTTATCCCAACGGTCTGTTTAATCGATATTGTACGCCTCAGGTCCTCTGCCGTCCCATGCAGCTTCGACTGAAACGCTGAGTCTCCAGAACAATAAACTGTTTGTTGTACTTGGGACAGTCTGAAAAACGTAATCTGCATTTTCCGGTGCAGTTCCATGTTTTCAAGTTTCCGTATCTCAGTATAATGAATGAGATTATATACATTGTATAATATTATAACATAGCACTGAAAAACAGCTCCTCTCCGGGATAAATAAAAGTCCTATGTTACTTTGTTTTTCACCACTTAAGATAAAATTATGTGTCTTTATCTAGTACTTATTATATTTGAAGTGTGCAAAAGTACATTTAACTTCTTGCTGCATCAAGTTTCAATAAAAAATATCATTATCGCTGTGACATCACTTTTCTCACCGTCATCGTCGTTGTCATTATCACCTTCATTATCATTCTCACAACTGGAAGTAACATATTACTGAAATTTTGAACTGAAGCTTTACAGATCATATTCCTGGATCCTCGAGAGATCTGTTTTAAATATCTTGGGGTGGGTTTCTGCTGTCACTTGACTCCGATAGATAGCCCGTGCTTGTGAGCAATGAAAGGTCTCGCCCAAATTCTAGTATGTGGCATAGTGTAGCTATCAACTAGTAAATAAATGATAACAGTAGGGCAGGGCAACTATCACATTGGTAATTCTGTGTAATAATAATAATATCCTCACCATCATAACCGTCGTTGTTGATATCATCATCGTCATCATCATCATCATCATCTTCATCATCATCATCATTATCTATTGATAAAAGCCTTATAGCCGAAACGTTTAGAAGTAATTTTCATTCCTATTTCTGAACTAGATTTTTAATAAATTCCTTGAATTAAGGTTGAGCTTTTAATTTTTCTCAGTTTTAAATGGTGTGTAAAAGCCTGCCTTTAATTCATTTGTGACCTGGATTTTAATGAGTGTTACTATTTTTGAAAAATTCTTTCCCGGTCTATATTTTGTTACCACGGATTACCTTCTTCCCAGTGAATAACACCTCGTGTGTGACTTGTGACATCATCATCGTCATCATCATCATGAAAGTTAATACTAACGTCCACCAATGTCATCATCCTACCATCGTCAGCAATGACACCTAAGTATATTCAAGTATTCTTCATCGCAAGAGTATCCCTGTTATCATCACACCAATCAACACAATCATCATCGCTATTTTTATCTCATCATAATCATTATTTCCTTCATCAACAAATCCAGTACTTTTTGTACTAGTGAACATAGCGAGCCCAGTATGAGTGTGCTACACTGAAACTCATAAAGCCAAAACAGATATAAAGGAAAAAAGAGCATCTTGTTCAAACCATCGGTAATTTATTTTTTGATTGGAAAGCATCGGTATTTCAATCACATAATAACAGAGGCAACAATCAATATGATTATTATAATTTCATCCATCAAATCAACAAAATAATAACTGTATAAAGAAATACAGCTGAACACATAATATAGGACATACCGTAATTTGTACGTTATTGTTTAAAATTTCAAGATGTATGTGACAAAGTTTGAAAGAAGAAGAGAGGCAGAGAAAGGAAGTGAGGGGGTAAGGGAAAACGAATGAGGAGAAAAGGAAATGGGAAGGTNCTGATAGCAAGCACAAGTCAAAGAGGCAGCAGCATTTCTGCGACCGCACGTGCCAAAGACTGCACAAGCCTTCAGAAATGATGGTGATAGTGGTGGTGATACCGGTGCTGGTGATGTTGGTGGTGATGATGATGATGATGATGATGATGGTGATAATGATGATGCTGGGAGTTGTGATGGTGATGACAATGACAATATCAGTGTGAATGAGAATGTGAAAGTATTCAATGGACAGAGATATTTTTAGACAAAATTGAAATGTGGAAGAACCACTTAGGCTGAAAAGCCGAAAATATCTTTTACAATTTTTTGTCACAAGCAAGTTTTAATATTTATGCAGTATAGGCTATTCGTGTTCTAAGAGAAGAGCTTCTTTCATACTCGAAAAGATGATCTTAGCATCACAGAAAGAGGCACTACCATTGATAACACGAAGGACATTATGAGTGCCGCAGTTGCATGTATGATTATGAAATCGAAAACAAACCACCCACTGCTGGATAAGAAGGTGGACAGATCATAATCTAAACTTGAATACTGGGTGCTGTCGATAACCTACTTGTTAAACTGTGATTATCAAAGAAGACTTTCCCTCCTAAGAATTTTAATTTGAAGCTAGCTTTGCTCGTCATAGCCATAGGCATTGTTCAGGACTTACAAGTATGAGGCAGCAGATAACTCAGGTAGGCAATTACCTAGTCGTTTTCTAGGTGTGTCCAGGTGAAAAACAGTTGCGACCAGAGACATGAAAGCGTGATCAACAAATCTAAATTTAAACGCTCGGGGGATCTGTTCCAAATTTAGGAGTATCAATGTCATTCTGACCATCAATATTACAAAGAATCGTGTCTTTCATTCTCACTTCTTGGCAAGAAGTAGAGCAAAGGGGAGGGGGGAGGGGGAGCAGCAGAGTGTGTGGTTTCTGAGTTACTCAGAGTAGTTCTCACGCACGTATAAAATCGCTGCATTGCAATGACTAGGAATGGCTTTGTAATGTCTCTTAATTACTAGTTCGAATGTATCTAAGGGTGTATGTATGTGTTATTTATGAATGAAATAAATAACAATGAAAGGTGTTGAACAGAATAATGAGCCTTTCTATAGGTTCAATAGAATAGAATGTCATTCCTAAATACTATATTTCTATCACTGTATTATGGCATGTTGCTGTCTGTGCAAGAGTCATGGAAACGCTATGTAAAAGAGCATCAGTATATAATGTCAAAACGCTTAAAAAGTTTTTCTTCATCAACACAGTAGTTTTGTGTAGCAAAATTACACGAACTAAAAGAGATGAACAAATTTATGTCCATGTTCTACTTTATATCATTTTCTTTCAGTCCAGATATTACACGAGGATCCCTAACTCAAAACATTTCGTAAACTTACACATGCTCTAACATATAAAAATTTAAAAATATATACATACACAAAAAAGATGAACCCAGCGTTCACCTATCAGAACCTGAATGGTAAATTGTCTGCACAATCATGGTGAATAAAATAGCGTAGTTGTAAGGCCAGTTAAAGAAAAAAAAATATAAACATTGCAGATAAACATAAAGCATAGAAATGACACAACAATTTCTATGGCTTTCAAAGAACAACTGTGAACGATTTGTCTCTTGGCCATGTCTTTTCATCAGTTATAATACATGTGTAACTTGGATGGTTGGCAGTAAGAGATGTTCAAAACAGTGAACGAGGTGCGAGGTGAACCACTGTTAGCGTCATGGGCAAAGCGCGCTGTGCCCAGCAGGGCTGTTCGAAATAGTCTATGTTTGGGCCGAGGGTATGAAGAGTTAATCACCCCTCCTTAGACTTACTCACCGGAAGTCAAAGATGTGCAAGGGAATTAATTCATTTTCAATGAGATAACTCTTCGGTGAAATGAACTCGGCCGAGAGACGAGCACAACGTCTTGGTGTCGTACAAAGGCATCTTTGTCTCTGAGGTCACTAACATCCAATGCGTTTGGAGGAATGCTCTCCGGTGTGTCTCTCTGATTGAAGACTGCATGGATTAGTGTGTTCCGCTGTTCCGGAGGATGGAGTGACCAGGCGAACTGTTAGTTGCAGTGTTGATATCTGCGGCCAGTCGAGGGCGTATGAGCCGGACAGTGATCAACTGGTGGTCTGACCCTCTCTCATCGGCCCACGACACTCGCTTCTCACAATGGCTGGCCCGGCGGTCCGTTCTGAGTTTGACCCCGTCCGCGCCACCGAAGGAAGCGGGCCGTTTTGAGTTTCCGCATTTAGAGTTCGACTTTGATGACCCATTCTCTGACAGGTTGGGCGATAAGCGAGATGATGACGAAGAGGACGAGGAGGAAGATGATGATGACTTATGTTTGCTGGATACTGACAAGGATGATGATGATGATGTAGCTGATGATGATGTATTGCTGTCTCCCAAAATATTTGACTGGCTGTAGCTGACATCTCGTTTACGTTCCAGTTTCAACTTTCCCATAGCTTCCTGGAAATCAAAAGAACAAAAAGACACATTAAAAGCATGTTTTATGTATACTGTCGACTAGACTAGCTTACAAATTAACAATATGGAAGTGGTTTGGTTTATCATCTGACATCACGACAACTAAGATGATTTTCGAGGTGTAGCGACCTTCGATATAAACACAGCAATGTTAGGGTTAATAAGCTGTTGCTGCAGTACACCCAGCACACTGGCTTCAAATGCACATTGCGTGACATTGCATTCTTCGATCTCAGTAGTCTAGTTCCTTACTCTAAAAATTAAGTTGTTTTTTTTCCCCTCTTTTTAGTTTGAAGTTTTATTTTTATATAGTCGATAATTGTATTCTTTATTAAGTATGTATGTATTATCTATCACACACCCAAAATAATCTTTCAGTGAGTTTTTTGTTGTTGTTTGTTTGATTTGGTTAATCTATTTTTCATTTCGTTATTTCTTCATTAAGTTTTCTGTATTCACACTTTTTATTCTACCATTTATAACGCAATAAAGCTCAAAGCTAGAAACGGAAGCTTAAAATCATTTTATCTTCCCGGTTGTTGAATTTTCCGTAGTANCCTCCCCTGGGAATAAAAAAACAAACTTTTTTTCTACTGATTTTTTTTTAATGTTCCTGAATGGCGCTGCAGCACTCACTTTGAGGCATCTTTTACTTGAAAAAAATGGTTTGCAAATATATTGTGTGAATATTTTTTTAACACTGTTGAGAGATAAATTTCTTCCATTTATTCATTAAAAGAGAAAATTTAGCGTAAAAAAGTGTTTCTTAAAAACTTGAAGTGTTTCATTAAGTAAGACAAATGAAGGCAATCTTAAATAAAGGGCGAAGGACTTTTTCTCTGCGTAAAAAGTGGTTCAAGTGCAGCTGTCTTGTGCTAAAAATCCTCGCTTTAAACGACCTTAGAAGACGATACAGCTAAATAGCAGATACTCTTCATAAATCTCGGCTTACGGTTCATATTTCGTCGATTCACAGTGAGATCGAACACAATTCTTGGAACCCAAAAGGTCCAAGAAAAGCGTGGTCTACTGTGTAAATAATTAAGATATAATTACTCACCCTGAAAGCTGGAGATGCCTCTGGGATAACCGATCTGAGTGATGGCGTGACGTCTCGACTGCATAAATAAGTCTCACAGCTGTTATCAAAGTCCTGAATGGTTAGATGAAGATCGAAGGGATCTCCGGAAGATCTGCGTGGATGGATTTCGACACACCACCCTTCAGGGCTGCTGCTCCTGCTGTTGCAGTCTGTTGCTGTTGAAGCTTGTGATGCTGTAGGTATTGCGTCCACCTCTACAGTTGGGGCCATAGCCACGGTACCCAGATTAGAACCCTGGCGTCGAGCGCTGGCCAATCACACGCGATGAAACTTTCTCTGGAAAACAAGTTCTTCTCAAACCGGCCTTGTTTCTCTTGTTCGTCTTAAATCACCGTACTGGTTGTTTACTGACCGTCCAAAGCAAACTTCGTAATTGCTAATCTGACCAACGAGTTGTGAATGATCTCTTTCTTTATCACAAAGCTCGAGGTTTTCTTCTGTCAGTCCTTCAAGATCTTTGCCAAACTACTACTGGGGCTTGTTTATATACACCGTTACCCCTAAGCTCTTCTGGAAGTTACAAAAGCAGTAGCTACTTTATTCTACGTCGTTCTTAAACCGTAATCTTTTCCTACTATTGCACCAGCGACCTCCTCGCCCCTTTATACAACTCTGGATCGAGTTGTTGACAAAGAGCGTGGGTAAAAACCCCGCGCGCTCTCCAGCTACAACCGCGCGCTGATCACGTGGTACCGACTTAATCCTGCGAGGATCTGCGACAGGCTGGAACTCGGCTACTCGCAGAAGACGAAGATTTGACTCAGAGCGACACGCAGGAGCGGCGGTCGTCGATCTGGCGCGGTGCCAGTTCAATTGCCCTTATCGATATTCATTGATCAGTTCTAACCGAATTGCAAAAATGATAACGGTACGGCCTGTTTTTGTTTGGTGCTCCACTTGTCGCGGCAGAGTGCACTAAATATGTCAACCACCCTCCTAGCTTTGTACCCGTGACCTTGTAACACTCCCTGTATGAACTGAGGGTTCCCCCCATAAAGACACGTTATGGCTCCTCTATTGCCTGCCTTTGTCACGTGAATCTGCCCTCGTCGTGGGAATGTCGACCACAGTAAACTTTGGCCAATCATAATATCATAAAAACGTCGAAGAAGTGGCACTCATCCCCGTTTGCTGGAGTGTATGAGACGTTAAAGATTTCAGTGCTGGGCGGTGACAACCGCAGATATCACTGTGTACTTCCAAACGACGATATGATCATAATATTATCACCACCTCACCCACTCTACCCACGCCACTATCACGTCAACGATAGTACCCACACCACCAACATCTGCCACCAGCAACATCGCCAGCGTCAACAAGAGAACCACCGCTAAAGGCATTTCATAACGATGACCGACTTTGATGAAAATGTGAGAAGAGCAGTATCAGCTCCACCAACAACAATATTGATGACATCAGCACGTAGACTGGAACAAACTGCAATAACTGGCTACATTTGAACATCAAAGAAAACTAGGGGGTGGTAAAAACAACCTTATTTCTGCACAGACAATCAAACAGCATCTGGTTCATTAATGATGACGACGACGACAACAACAACAACAACAACAACAACAAAGCATGGCAAAAATACAGCGAATGCAACCCAAGCATTGCTCTAACTGAAAATAATATGACAACAACAACGTGGGGTGAAAAGCAACGACAACATTCAGATAGAAGCAAATTACAGCAACAATGGCAATAATTGCGTAATTTTCAAAGCCACCAGCGGTCAATGGCATCAGACAAAATAAAACTTCGTCTAATTTGCCCAATAGTTCATGGCTACAACTGAAACAAATAGGGTGTATCAACGACGGAGAGAAATTGCAGAGAGATAAACAAGATGTGATAATGCTTGTTCTCCTTGACAAAGAACAAACTAGACAGCAGCGAGTGTGGGGTCAGCTAGAAGGACTACAGTGTGGGGTCAGCTAGCCTGTACAGTGTGGGGTTAACTAGACTGTTCAATGTGGGGTTAACTATTATGACTACAGTGTGGGGTCAGCTAGACTGACTACATTGTGGGGTCAGCTAGAGTGACTACATTGTGGGGTCAACTAGACTGTTCAATGTGGGGTTAACTATTATGACTACAGTGTGGGGTCAGCTAGACTGACTACAGTGTGGGGTCAGCTAGAGTGACTACAGTGTGGGGTCAACTAGACTGACTACATTGTGGGGTTAGCTAGAGTGACTACATTGTGGGGTCAACTAGACTGACTACATTGTGGGGTTAGCTAGCCTATACAGTGTGGGGTTAACTAGACTGTCCAATGTGGGGTTAACTAAAATGACTATAGTGTGGGGTCAACTAGATCGTACACCACTGTAAGTGTAATGTTAACTAGACAGATTACTGTATGGGCAAAGTGGCATAATCTCTCCCACCTTTAGTTTGAAGTTGAGGCAATGTTAATTAAGGGTGGGATCAGGGGTAGTTCAGGGAAAGTACTCTTGAGAGAATCCTAAGGCAATATGAAGGGACTCATCAACGGGTAGTTTCTCTTCCTTAACCCTGCTTCTAGTTAGACCCCAAGCATACTTTGGGAGAATCCCCAGATTTTTTCTTGGTTATGATATATCATTTCTCTCTAAAAAATGGTGAGTACTCAAGCTCAGCCTACAACCAGATTTAACCGACATAGTTTCTGGAGTACTCAAGCTCAGCCTACAACCAGATTTAACCGACATAGTTTCTGACAAGCAGTCATACTATCACAATAGTCTGTGAAATCTCATAACTGACTTTCTAGCACTAGCC
>JAWQUT010000035.1:112015-129823 GCA_033807755.1 Ellobium chinense
ACACATGAGAGAGGGGATTTGATAGTTTTCGCGAAAAGGAATGGAGGGGAGGGGGTCGTGATGATTCTTTAAGAGGGGAAAAATAGTTTAAACTTAAGAGGAGAAAAAACATAGGAAACATACTTTTTGAAAATTCCTCCCTCCGCAACATTCCCACAGCCTTTTCTGCCTTATGGTGTCTCCTTCTCTGAAAATTAAATTGGAATGATTCCCAGAAACGGCGTCATAATAAGATGATCCTTCTGAAAATTACACTTCGTCCAAGTTTGTCGCGTAGTAACACAGATTTTTTGTACCATTTCATCATTATACCAGAGAATGGTAAACAAACACTATTTGTTTAGTACAGTGCGGTCAAGTCTGGTTAGCGATTACGCGTCGGTGACCCCTCCTGGACCTGTGCTGTTCTTAGGTCAGACAGGTAGTTTCTAGTAAGTAGTATGCTGTGGCTGATGCATAATCCTTACGTTAGTTAACACAATGCGGTAACCACGGAAACTGACAAAACGCAATACGTTAATTATAGTATGGATTATGCATATAGCCACTGGTGTTGATAACATTGGGGTTGCAGGGATGGCAGCCCCAAGTGCAAGAGCAGGAGGCTACCGAGGCTCGGGCAGTTTGTTTGAGAGAAAGAAAGAAAGAAAGAAAGAAAGAAAGAAAGAAAGAAAGAAAGAAAGAAGAAAGGAACGAACCAACGAACCAACGGACCAACGAACGAACCAACTAACGAACCAACGAACGAACCAACTAACGAACCAACGAACAAACCAACGAACAAATTAACGAACGAATTTACTTTGGAACGAACAATATGGGACAAGAGTATTGAAAAGCCTTAGATTCGCGAATGGTCAGCACGGAAATACTGGATGCTGTCTAATAAATGTCCAGAATATCACGGAAGTCTTGAATACTGTGGAAGTAATTCTCGTAATGAAAGAGAAAATACATGTGGTTTGTTAGCTCAAAGAGGCAAACATCGTGGGGTGTGGAGCCTTATGTAACCCTCTCTCAAAGTGGCTCCCATCTTAGGCTGGTATCAGGGATGCGTTTATTTGATCCGTGTGGTGTTGCAAAAGGAGCTGTCCCTGTGTACTGTATGTGGTCGTCAACACAGGGAGTATTACGAATACTGTTTTGATTAGTGTTCACCAGTTACAGGAAAGAAGGGCGCACACCTACCAGAGGTTTTTTGCAAATGTGTCATCTTTTGCTATCATCGGAAGAGAATGCTCGGCAACTGGCAGCAAGCATCTATGGTTTTAAATTTGTCAGTGGAACATCTTTTGAACGGCCTTGTGTCGGAGGAGGATGTGGCAAGAGCTAACGGCGGTATATGTGCTGATGAATGAGGCAAAATACACAAGTATGGCAAACACCACTCGCAAATCAGTGGAATTTTTTTTTTTTGGGGGGGGGGGGGGNTTTTTTTTTTGGGGGGGGGGGGGCAATTTTGCGTTTGTCACAGCCACTTTGGCTTGCCTAGAGACTGAATTTCTTTGCTAAGGACGGCTCCTTTCGCGAGGTCGCAAGAACCAAACAGGCGCAGCCCAGTTCTTGCATGCTAACAAAGATCCAACTTATAAAATTTGCTGACACCGATCTGATTTCGGGACACAGTGCTCTAAGATCATTGTCACAAGATTGCGGAATGGGTTAATTTTAGCCTGAGTTGAAGAAGACCCTTCACGTAGTATTTACATAAAACTGATCGGGAAGAGGATTGAGATTATTTTTAGTTCGCACTGAATGATTAGATCTATTGTTATACAGGGTTTATTGTGTGTGTATGTGTGTGTGTGTGTGTATTCAAAGCACTCTCAGAAAACAATACGTCTTTGTCGTTGAGACATGACAGACATGAATTTTAAGCCGACAATTTCAGGGTTTGATCAGTGTACAAAGAACGTCCCTAGCGGATTGCTTTGTCAGCGAGCCAGCAAGAACTGTTTTTTTTTCCTTTTGTCATTGTGTAGAAGAATATCTTAAGTCATCTGTAGCTCTGTGAGGGAAAAGGGGGGAGGAAAGGGTTGACGCCAAATGTTTAATTGAAATGTTGGTCTGTAAAGCAGTCAGTCTATAACAGAACTAAGAACTTGTGCATTGACGATGGCATCTCTTATCATCGTAAGAATTACAGTAACTCTGCATATTGAACTCTGTTTAGGGTGTTTTCAGCACTGATGCACAAATGCAATTCATAGGACAGTAAGAACAACACTCTTTCTGCTGAGGTGAGAGATAGATAAATAATATTGTATGCTTCTTTGCCAGTCTCAAAATGAGACGAGAGTAAATAAATAGGAAACACTCTTACTCGGAGAGCGAGGCAACAGAAGATCTTCAGAGAAAGATACCCCCGTCTAACAAGTGTTTCGGCCCTTTGACTTCCTGACACTGTAAAGGAGCTGGGCCACACTTGGGTCATGACTTCCAAAGTGTCCTTCTGTTCCAGTCTCAAACTGGGAAGAGCACAGAGATATCTTGGCATCGAAGCGGTGATTCGGCATCTTACACAGCAAGGCGAATAGGCTTGTTTGCACGAATGGAAGAATAATACTGTGCAGAAATGTGGCGAGGACGACATTGTTTGGTAATCAGTCTAGCATTTATAGCCTTTCTATTATTTTTTTGGTGGAAATCAGTGGCTTTCAAACAGTTAAAAATGTGTTATTTGGCTACAAAAGAGCCAAAACTGGCAAGACTGGCAAGGTTTAGACCACCAACCTCTTGTCGCCAAAAAAAAAAAAACTCGAGAAGTTGTGTGGGGAAAGAATCTTGCGTGAGGAGGCAAAAAAAAAACCGGCAGAACAGTAGATAAGCAAATTTTTCTCTCAGATTATTGGCCACTTTTTTAAAAAATTTCTCTATTTACATTGCCCTTAGATATGAGACAGTATATAGGTTCTCAGATTACTGAGGAAGAAAAATGGCTAACGTTGACAAAATCGTATTGCCAATGTTTATAAATGGCATGGCTCATAGGTGAAATGGGATGGAGGTGATGTTTGAATATTTAAGAAAATATTAAAGATTAATTGTGTGACACAAATAGATATCATGTTGGTAATCTTAGATTCTCAGATTACACGGATGTTACGCCCCTGGTGTTAAGAGAGTTAATGATACAAACAGAGCTGATGATCACAACCACAAGATGAAAAGAAAAGATAAAAACTCAGAAACAAATATCATGTCTCTCATAAAAATGTTTTATTGTATTGAGCTGCCGTTTCCTTTCAGTTCCAGGCACTAGGAGGTAATAGTGAAAATTAAGAATGATAAAACTCTGAACATTGTCATAAATGATTATTTCCCTTACCAATGTAGGGTCCTAACTTGTATCTAATTTGTACCTGGCCATATTTTCCCCTGTCTCTCTTTCTCAATCATTTTTCTTTCTCGCCATCTATAATATAGACTAATATAACAATTATAAAATATAATATTAATATACAATATTCTTCTTGCTCTCCTGCAGCTACTTTCGGCCTCCCCCTCCCTCTCTCTCTCTCTCTCTCTCTCTCTCTCTCTCTCTCTCTCCCTTTCTCTCTTTCTCTCACTCACTTTGTCATTCCATTTCTCTCTTGGTCTAATATTTTTTGCTGCTTTTCCTGTTTTCTCTACAACATCGACCCATTCCTTCGCCCTATCTAACCCTCTGGAATTTTTCGATTTATCTTCCTCTTTATATCCTTGCCACGCTTATCTCACCATATTCCTTTAATAAAAGAAGGGCTTCATGGCAAAACGCATTATACACCATTCGGGGGTTGTGGCAAAACAGACCAGATACAAAGCATTTTTTTATGTGAAAGGTGAAATTTAAGTCTTAAATAATGTAGATCAAATGTCCTTCTATGGAATGGAAATATACATGTAATACTAAATACTCCTACTGCTACATGAAGTATGTAGAATAAGCTAAAAAATTCATGTTGGTGGATAACGCGTTTTGTCATGAAACCCTTCAAATGCACAAACACACCCACTTTTACTCATCTACACCATCCAAACAACATGCGCCGTCTTACTGCAATGTTTACAATATATTTTCTCGCTTAGATCGGGCACACACAAAATACAACTAAACCTTGGAAACACAACACACCCAGTATCAGAAACATGCTTTTGAGGGTTGTTGTTATCTGAAGAATGTGTTGTCCAGAGAGATTTCTATAAGGGGCATCGCAATCGAAACTTTGAATGAAAGTACTCATATCTTAAAAAGGGTGATGGTATTCAATCATGGCAATATAGTAATTAGGTGCACTGAAGAGACTGTACAAGATAATATCATAGGATTTCCCTCTGATTACTAACTCTGTAGTCTGTTCTGCATAATATACAGGCCTACATGTAGGCATATAGGCAAAAATGCATTATTGGCAGACGGTCTGTACTGAATGGTGTAAGCCTTTAATTGAGGAAGATGAATAATAGTCCATTATTTATAGTTGATGGCACTACAGGGGCAAAAAAATGTCCTCAGGATGGATAGTGAAGAGTGGCACATCCACTCTGTAAACGCTACTCTACCTCCGAAATATTTGAGAGCTTGCGTATTAACGATGGGATCTCTTATTACCGTAAGAATTACAACTACTCTGCATGTTGAGTGTTACTTAAGCTACATTCAGCACCGATGCACTAGTGTAATTCTTATGATGGCAGAGATCACACTGTTAATGCGCAAGCTCTCAGTAGCATTTGTAAATCTTTTCCAGATATTGTAAAATCAGTCTGAAGATTGGGTATCGTATAGTCGCTGCAATGGATGTTGTTGTTGTTGTGAAAGAGTTGTTATTAATGAAAACATCCTTTTAAAGACTTGTAATACCTCCGCATTTCAACACTAATACTAATCGTTTTCCACAGGCTCACATGATGTTTTAAACTATACATTAAGCCTTACCATAGATGATGTATCTGTATATTGATGTAGGAAGAACAATAATGATTAAAAGATGTATTGGTGCAAAGTGCAAGATGATAATTTAAGATTTAGAATGTGAAAATACTGTACATGAATTAAAACACCTACAGAACTACACGCAGTTCTCTAAGTTACAAACATAAAAAAAAAAAATATGAACATTGGACTTCAGCCGTGGCTACTGTGGTCGGCACTTAAGTGTCCTGTGACCCCTCCTCCCCATCCGCCCCCACCACTACCTTCCCCTCCCATCATTGGGATATCTCCGTGTAGAAGAGGGACAAGGCAGATCTGTTATTATATACATGTATATTAAAAAAGGAGGTTAGACGCGATGGTTGTTTAGATAACAAAATGCTATCAAGAAGAGGACCAGACTCCCCCAGAGATAGTGATAAAGTGAAACGCCACTGTTCTTTGTGGGATGGGGACATTTCGGGCAGGTGCAGGCTGGTTTTCCAGTACCGTTCACCAAGGCCAGTATCCTAGCGGGGCCGCCGCTGCCGTCGAAGAGCTTGATCACGCCCACGAAGATCGTGGAGCCACTGGGCGGGAGCTTGTCCAGGTTGTTGACGTTTTCCAAGCCAATCACGTTAGCTTTTGCAACCTTCCGGTGGACCTCGAATTCTGTTGATTGGCCAAAGTCAGTGGAGGGCGTGTCCACTCCAATCATGCTGATTGTCCGATTGGATAAGAGCCAGTCTATGGCGTCTGGATGAAAGCCTGTGAGAAACAAGGCAGATTACTACTCGTACATAATAATATGCCTTTTAAAAGTCAATTTATGTCATGAATTAATATAAATTATCACAAAATATAATTTTCGAACTAACTGTTCAGTGAACTTTTTATAGACTAGAATATTTCGTATCACTCCATTGCGTTGTTCGCTGGCCCCTAGCGCCCTCCGCTTTCCCCTCCCCTCTTCTCCCTCCGCTTCCCACACACATACACATGCACGCACACATTATCTCTTCCCTGTTATACTATCACGTAGGGCTAGCCTGGCACGCACATAAGATAATAAACGGCAATGGGGCAAAGTAGTCAACTTTGTAAAGGGAGCTTACAAGGAAATTGAAATGGATACACCAATACTCTTGATTGTCTCCCCTGAAACGATGAGTCTTGCAATGCAGTCTGCGCATTCACATCACGTGATATCCAGCCAGTCAGCTTAAAAACCATATAAACTGACAGTCAAGATGTATCCATCCATCCATCCATCCATCCATCCAAATCATCAGACAGACCACAAATACTTCAGTCACAGTAAAAACTATGACATGATGTGTCCCTTTTCTTTTCTACCCTCACCTGGAAAATGGAAAGTGGTCGTATTGTTTGGGTCATCGGTGTTAAAGGTCTTGGTTTTGTTCGGGTACCTGGCAGCCCATCCTGACAACATGAACACAATAGAGCCGTTGGGAATAGCGCCGTTCTTCTCTTCCCAGGCCTCAAGATCCGACACACTGGGAGAATGAAAGAATGTGGATTCGCATTCAAAACAACACTTAAGTTCTCAAAATCTAATTGGTTTGGGGGTATTTTTCTTTGTGTCAAAATCTAGAGGAAGAGCTAAGCAAGATTTTTGGGAAGTATTTTGGCCTGGGACCTCTGGATAAGTTGATGAGAGGTGTAAAACCTTATAATAGCCAACAGTGAAAAAAAAAAAAAACATTTGCATCAAAACTCCTTAAGTTGAAGTGAGATTAAACAGAGCTTTTTATTCTCTAATAATTTGACGAGAAATGCGTCGAAGCCGGTCGCTCTGTTACAGAAGTAGAGGTGCTGATACCTCTAATTTCCATAGAGATATAATATAGACTAGAGGAAGTACGCTATGCACAAAAAAGTGTCCTTTTTGAACCCACGACGCCATGTTGTTAAGCCCCTCTCTGACTGTGGGAATTCCCAGTGCCACCCCATAAAATATAAGATGAATATAAGAAGAACTGCATAAACTTTTCTATACTGTCGATACCTTTGATACAGGGGCGTAGCGTAATGGTAGTCAAACAGTCAATGACTACCGCTTGGAAAAAGAATGCTTCACACAGTTCATAAAAAGAACAGATGACTACCACAGTAGAACTGAAATAAGAAATGCCAGCTCTCATCGCCCTTTATGAATTAGCAGTTTAATAGTAGACTAAGAAAAAAAGACTGCGCAAGCCACTCGAAATGATTGACTATAAAGGTCAACCCCTCGAGCCGCGCTTCGTGCATTCTACTATGTCAAAAGAATGACACTTGCACTCTGATTGAGCCCCAATCGCAACTCAGCTGCTTAGCCAGTCTAGTAGTCATTTTGGATTTTGACTACGTACGTGAACTCGCATGCAGTTCCTTTTCTACTGTATTAGGCGCAAAAATCAGCATTTGCACCCAGACTGAGCCCCAGTTATGCCCGCCAGCAATGTTAAAATTTCCATGCCTGTAGGCAAAAATCGAAATGACTACGGAACACAGAAAAAGGCAATGAAAAACGTCAGATGAGTGATTTCCCCTCATCCATTCGCTTACTTCGAATGGGGTCAGGAGTGTTATTGTAAGCTAAGGCTTCAGTGTTGTCTCGATGCTTTTAACAGAGGCAAGATCGTAATTTAGATCGTGGAGCTAGATATAGATCTAGTATAATAATATGTCTAGACCCTGCATAATTTGAAATGTTGTGTTTTCGACGGCATGCATTTAGTAAACGTGGCTAATAACCGTTTCGGAAGCAGCCAAGGTTTGCCTGCGCTGAGCACTCGATTAACATCTTACGACTAAAAGACTCCACACGCTCAACTATGAGCCAAACACGAACAAGAAACGTATTGTTATTTATGCAAGCAAAGTTGATCGAAAAAGTGTCATTAAAATTCTCTTTTCCTTTTACGACACCATCCTTGATCATTTTACCACGCGAAGGAAAAAGGCATCAATCTTATCTACAAAGAGTAAACAAAAAGTCGCTGAATTTTGCTGTTGTTGTTGTTGATAATGTTATTGTTGTTGTTGTTGTTGTTGACCTGCTTTAGGTAGTAAAGCAAATATTGCTCTATAATAATATTGTGTTTCTCTGTTTCAAGCATCCTACCCTACCCTCCCCTCCCCCTCCCCCTTTTAATGTAAATGTAGAGTGACCCTAATCAATGTGCAAGTTTGACTACCTGATTTTAACCCCCGCGCTACGCCCCTGCTTTGATATGTTTCGTGCTACAGATCTACCTGTGGATGGGCCGGTACTTAGAAGCAGAACAGGATCAAAATTAATTTCAATATTATTTTATATCGCTTTTAATTTGAACCTAGCTTTATAAGTGTGACCAGTAAAGTGATCATTCCTTATTTAAATTCGAACAGATCGGGTTCCTACCCAAGTCTGTAGTCGGGATTCTCCTCTACACTGTTCCTGACATCAACCACGACCCCAGGCCCCACAAGACGATCGGCGGGGATAGTCTCGGTGCGCCACGAGCCAAAGTTAAAGTGGGCAGGGGCGTCGGCGTGAGTACCTCCATGCTCAGCAGTCTCAAACTGGTTAGACTCGTACCTTTGGAATGGAAAAATAAAAAAAGAATGGATTTTTTTACTTTTTTTATGTATCCCGCAGACACATTGTCTCACAATGCCATATGCTATACATCTCATTCAATATTTAGGAAACACGCACTTGCAAACAGTATTTGTAATGAGACACTCCAAAATGAAACCAAGAAACTAGTTTATAAGAATTTTCGATCCTATGAAACTTGGGTCTTCTTCAGTACAATAAATTCAAAATGCACAAAAAATATCGAAAAGTATACATACAGATAAATGTACACAAGATTACAGGTGAAATCCATAACAAAGTCATTGTTAGTATCCGAGGTGCAGCGCCCTGGTTCCCTAGCTCTAAGGCCAAGTTCTCATTAATATCTGAGTGGAGTGAAGAATGGGACATTATAGAGCAAACCATCCTCCTCGGGAAGTGAAAAAGAGAGAGAAAAAATGAGAGAGAGGGTAGAAAAAGAGAGAGGGAGGGAGAAACACAGAGAGAGAGAAAAGAACAGATTAGCTTAGTACATGATACGCTCTTAAGATCAGAATATGTTGACATAGGATCACCTCACATGTTGTCAGAATAGTGAGAACATATAAAATGTTGATGACATTTTACTAGACAATTTCGGCTTTATCTATTGCGAGATTAACTTAACCCCGGCTTAGGACCTCAAAATCAGTAATGGCATCATAATTTTCTTTCATTCTTCATTTGTAACAGAGGTTGCATTTGCACACGGCACGCTACCCATTCCACCAATCAGAATGCGTAAATTCGCAGGTGTGTCAAGTTACTGGACTTTGTTTACGAAATTTGCCGGACTTCCACCCGAAATTTGCCTGACTTCCACCAGGGTTCGATCCCTGTCCCTGACCATCAGCATAGGCCGTGGAAGGATTTCCATATGTAGGCCATCTTACAGCATGCAGGAAAAAAAAACGAGATTGCAAGATCTGAAAACGACCACTTTTCTTTCTGTATGTATCCCCTACAAGTAACCAAGCCCTTCTATTTTATAACAACCCCATCAAAATGATATCTTGTTAGCGTGTTTATTGGCACCAGTCAGGAGCACGTTGTAGGATGGCCCACATATGGAGATCCTCTATAGGCCGTTTAGGAAGTCCCAAGGTATGGTCCTTAAAATTATGCATAATTTTTAAGTATAGCATACTTGGGCAGTCTGACACTGGCACCACGTATATCTGATTTCCTGACTTCCTTCGTGGGCAATATTCCAGAGCTCTTCCACTCTGTGCTTGGTTCGGGGCAAGATCAAAACAGAGAAAGCTCACATGAGACAATTCCAAGACAAAGATAATGTCTGGTGACTGTCTCAAGGTTGTTTTTTTTCTTCCTTAACTTCATTCCTAACCCTGTCCATAACCGTAGACCGTCGAGTCCCGGGATATACGGCCAGAGGAAGATATTATCAGAATGCTAGTGATCAGTGCCTGTAACATGGCAGTGGCACTGTATACTCCCCATGGAGTTGAGAAAGTCCAAGAGCGATCAGGCCTGCTGGGGTAATAATAGTATGAAGTCGCATGAGCAGGCAGAAGCCTGGATACGAGACTTATAAACCGCATTATTATTATTATTATTATTATTATTATACTGCCTACGGAAGTTACAGGAGTTTTGTTCAAACTGAGTTCAGTGCAACGCTATATGCAAAAACACAACCCTGTATGTAGCCAGTATATTCCTATACTCCCATTTTTATGAGGGGGGGGGGGCGCTCAAGCGGCTAATATGTATGAATAGCTCTTCTAGCTTATTATACCCAAACCGAACTAACTGAATGCAAAACACTAATGAAATATAATGCATGTGAAGGATTTCTAAACGCGCCTCATAGCCAACACAATAAGAAAATTGTTATGGTGACTGAGTGGAGATCGAACCCGGTTCCTCTCGGGTGGTAATCCTTCTCTGAATCCTTTGCGCCAAAGCTCATAGTCATTGGCTGGACAGTTACATTCGTGATTTTCAGAATGAGTTAAATATTTTACTTTATACTGTAGATACTGTTGACAGAAAAAAATATATATAAAATTTAGTAGCTGGAAATATAAACCGAAACAAACTATATTAATACAAGACTGTCATGAGAGGACACCTGCGCAATCATTCTTTGAGCTGTGGATCCATGTTTTTAGATGATAGTACAAAATTACCAAACTAGGATTAGCTCAGTTCAGTTCAGTTTATTATAGGCACTAGGCCAAAAGTTTTCAATTTACATAGTACATTACACAATTATGAGACATCAGGCAGGCATCTTCATTCATGTCCTCCAGCTTCTTTCTTCAGCATCCTCCACGCACCCCCATTCATCTACTCATATCTCTTTCGCTCTGCTCTGCCTGGCTCTTCTCATTCTCTCTCCCTCTTTCCCGCTCACATACTGCCACCCTCCCCCGCAGATCCTAACCCTCACGCTTCCAACACAACTCGCAACTCGGACCCCGCCCCCCTCCCCCNCACACACACACACACACACACACACACACACACGATACCCTAATATGGCGCAATACTATCTGCCTACGCTATCCTGTCATAGGCGTAAACACCACAAATATTTGGACAAGTTACATTCTTAGAAATGGAATCTGCCTATGCTACAGTCATATAATATATATACACACCAGGAAATACTTCGATTTACATTAATAATACAATCTGGCCATGATACATTTTGTAGGAATAAACACCAGGAAATACATCGAATTTCATTTGTAATACACTCTTGTCTATGCAATAGAAGTACGCACCAAGAAATACTTAGCCTTACATCAGTAGCACAACCTGTCTATACTAGCTATGCTACTTTACCATAGGAACACCAAGGAACACTTCGAATTATTCCAGTAGTACAATCTGCATATATGCTACATGTCATAGGATAAGGCACCAGGAAATACTTTAACTTACATTAGTGATACAATATGCCTGTACTACATGTCATATAAGAAATATAGAACATAGAATTACATTGGTAGTGCAATCTGCCTAATCTACATGTCACAGGAGTGAATTATAGTAAATTATGTCACAGTAATATTTTGGAATATTTAACTTATATTCCTTTGCCATATTCTTTTAGTATATAATTGAAACAGAGTATGGCAATATTATTTAGTATGTTGACATTTTTCTCATTAAACATAGTCACAAAGTTATACATACTTGGTCTAGTCTCCATGTATACAGGCAAATATTTCCTCTGCACCTCAACAAATCGTGGACAGTTTACCAAACAGTGAAACTCATCCTCCACATCATTACATTGTGTACAAAGTCTGTCTTTAAATTCTAACTTCGGCCTTCCCCACCGACCCCTTTCCGACATTAAGTTATGAGACCCTAACCGGATTTTTGTAACAGCAGTTCTAAACGCTCTATTATTTATGACATTTAGGTAGGTCTCATACTTAAATTCTCGTTTGACAGCCTTGTATGTTCTATTTTCGCTATACGCGGCCATTCCTCCTTGCCAGTCCTGTATAAAACTACATCTTAATCTCTGCACAAATTCACTAATAGTAATAAATGTTTCTTTGTTGTTCACCCTTTGATCGATCCACACATGCCCAAAGCCAGTTTTAAATAGTAATGATCTCAGAAGTGAAGCCCAGTTCTCCACACAAGGGTCTCGTTCACACTGCCAATACAATTCTTTATATATCATTTTAACATACATATTTGACTCATCACTTTCATCAATAATCTCTAGCCAGTACTTTACTATTCTAATCTTTCTGTCCAAGGATAATGGAAACACACCAAGCTCTCCGTAGACGAAGTTGTTAGGGGTAGAAACTGCAGATATAATTTATCTAAAACATCCGCAACACAGAATCCCCATACTTCACAGGAGTAACTCAATATTGGCTTAACAAGACTGTTAAACAACATTAATTGCAGGTCAGGAGTGATTTCTGGATTATTATTAAAATATGATTTCAGTCCAAATAAGGTTCTCCTTGCCTGTTCTGCTAGTTTTTTAATTCCAAGCGAAAAGGATCCAGAACTTGATAAATGTACCCCCAAATATCTATAACAGCTTGTGGTCTTCAGCTTTTCTCCTTTATATTCCCATCTATCCAGCTTCCCTATTTTTCCTCCTTTCCGAAATATTACCATTTTAGTTTTCTTTAAATTGACGGTTAATCCCCAGTTATCACAATATTTGGGAGGATTTCCATATGTGGTAACAGGCGATAAGGAGTTACGCTTGCATCGACTGATGCTCCTTTCTTGATGGGCATTCGTGTTAGGAATAAGGGTAGGGTTATTGTCAGGGGGTAGGGTTAGGGTTGTATTAGTACGTTATTCGGAATTAAGGTACTGACAGTAGTTGTAGGAGTTACCACATATGGAAATCCTTCCCAATATTTACTCAGAGAGTTCAGTCCCATCTGCAGCCATTAGCGTATTACAAATGGCAGTTCCAATCTTATGCCTGCTTCAACATCTTCAAAACAGTGTGTCACAATGGATTAATGACACGGATATTTCGTCATCAAAACTATTAGAAAAGTTGGAAAGTTGCCAGAGTTATACGAAAAAATTATTGGTGTTATTTAATAATCTTAAAGTATGAGGCGCGTTCTGCAGTCCTTGCCATAAGTTTTATTTAGCATAGAGCTTCACGAAGTTTGATCTCCGCATTGTTTTAGCCATTTTGTCCGAGGAGTGGGCGAGAAAGGAGACATCTGAGAGACTATCTGGTGGTCATCCAATAGAAATCTACCTCATGCACAATGGTTGAAAGCTTGTGCATCAATACTGGGATCTCTTACCAGCATAAGAAAATTACTCTAGTGCATCGGTGCTGAAAACACACTTTTTAGCGTTAAGCTTGCAGAGGTACTCGTAATATAATTCTTACTTTGGTATCAGATCCCATCGTTAATGCGCAAATTCTCAATTGTTGTTATTGTTATTATGTCAGCTCTTACGCCCCCCTCTGCGATCAAGAAAACGACATTTACTCAGAAGTAAAGGAAAAGAAAAGGGGAGAGAGAGAGGCAGAAAGAAAGAGAAAAATAAGAAAACGAGAGCGAAAAGAACAAAGGGAGGGGGGGGCCGAAACGTGAGAAAAGAACTAAGAAAGGCGCCAGACAGTGACAGAGGCACACAGGTTGGCAAGCAAGCAAGCAGGCAAGCAAGGAGGCAGGCAGGCGGGTAGGCAGGTAAGCAAGCAGACAGGCAGACAGGCGGCCAGGCAGGCAGACAGACAGGCAGGCGGGCAGGCAGACGGACGGCCGGATGGACGAACAGACAGACATATTGAATTGGACAGATATGGTAGGATTTCCATATGTGGGCCATCTTAACTTATGCTTCTGACCCGTACCAATCAACACACTACAGAGGGATTACATGTATTTTGATGAGGCTGGTATAAAGACAAAAAAACAGAGAGGTTTGGTTTATTGTTGGGAGTACACACACAAAAAAAAAAGAAAAATCGTCATTTTCAAATCTTGCAGTCTCGTTTTTCGCTGTATGTTGTATGATGGCCCACATAATTATGGAAATCCTTCCCAGACATGTGGCCGTGTGCCTAATCCATACGTTAGTTAAAGTGATGCGCTAACCACAGTGAAGTCTACTAAAGTTTTGGGAGTTTTCCGTGGTTACCGCAGTGCGTTAAATTAATGTATAGATTTTACATGCGGCTGATGGTCTCTTTAATTCACCAGAATTCAAATACGGTTTGTCTAATGATTATGCTGTATTCAAAGGTGGACAGACTAAGTTAGGCAACGGACTACAAGGACATACCAGTATTCTCCCTTGACCGGTCCTCTGTACAGAATCGTAAAGACGTAATCGGGATTCCCTGGCCAATAAATTGTTTTATCGTCTATTTGGTGGGTCAGATCGATCACTGAAACATCAGAATCGAGAGCAACCACTTGACCATTATGTAGACCAAGCTGCTGAAGCAAAGCACAGGTTAAAATAGCAAGAATATGCACATTTCTGGCCATTGGTACGGGCCGATTGTCACCTTCCTCACAAGAATCTTCGGTAAGAGTTCTGCAGCACAGCTGTCCCTTTGTCGAGATGATATCAACTATACATCAACGTCATAAATATGTAGTGAGTGAACACTCCAACATTGATCTAGATTTAACCCTTAAGTAAACAAAAACAAGTTGGAAAAGTGCTAAGTCCAAACCACGAGAATTTCAAGCTTTTTGCAAATGACGATGGGCAAAAGAATGGAGAAAAAAGTGAATTGTGTGCACAGTGGGGCGTCCTGTATAATTCACCTCAGTATTGCCACTCTGGTTATGTGCTTTTCCTCGAAGGCGATACTGATTCCCACCCCTACCCTCACCTCCCCTTACATTTCCCTATGCACGACATTGGCGAAAATTTAGTAGGGGAAAAATCTTACAATTTTACTGTTTAAAAGAAGAAAACCAGGTATTTTTCCCACGTTACCATCCATTGTGCGAAATTTTTTCCAGTAACTTTCACAAAGCGATTTTCCCCTATATAAGGGAAGTTTGGTATTTCGTAAAGCTATTTTACCCTATCGTTGGGGAAAATTCCTACGAGTGGCAACACTGATTCGCCTGGAAGGACGAGTGGATAACTGTGGGCCATTCCATGAACTGTTTCTCATCAAGGTTACAATGCTGTAAATCACTGATTTCGTGCTTTGAGGGCGAGGTTTTCTAACCAAGGGGCTATATTGAAGGGGGGAAAGGGGGATGGGACCAAATGAGACTCACACCTGATGCTCCTGTCTCTACGGACATAGTTATGAAAAACTCTTCTGATTGATGTTCCCTTCTCAAGCGGCGTTAGGGGTAGGGGTAGAGGTAGTGCATGTTAGGGTTAAGGCTGTTTTCGTAGTGTAGGTATGAGAGTATAAGTTCTGTTTAAGAAAGTGAGTTTCATTCGGCTTTCCTCTTTCCCTATTTTCATACTAGAGGTCATAAAGTGGAGGATGGAAGGGAGGAGGGGGTCGGGAGGGAGAATACATTCGAGAGTTGTTTTAAATTCTGCTTACTTTACTTTGGCAGGAACTACGGTATATTTTTATTTTTCAAAAGCGTATTCTTTGTTGGCAGGAATGATTATGCAAAGGCGAAATAGGTCCCTCTTGGCTTAGACTTATTAGGAAATGAGAAGTCTCCAAGCACTTATAACATGCTGACTGAAAATTTCAGTGATTATTTCATGCTTTCAAGATATAAAAATTTTGACCTCCTAAAAAAATAAGTGTAGACCTTTATAGTGGTGTGAGCCTGGATGATAAATGAATTTTGTGTTAGGGGGGCAGATCATAAAGTTTAAAAACTATTATAGTGGTGGAAAAAAAATAATATGAATTACTGAGGCATTGTGGTCTGTAACTAACGCTCATCCTGAAATTGTTTATTAACAACTCGTCAAGCGCCGCTCATGTAGATTGGTCTGGGTTTTTGTTTTTTTTTTTGATACACAGATTAGTAAAATTAAGAGAGATAGTGCCGAAAAACAAATCAATGATCAATCATCTTCGTGTTAGTCTCATTCTGACTGATGGTAGGCCTGCATGTCTCGTGGAATGATCCTGCCTGAATGGCATATTCCCCTCAGTGGAATAGGGGCGGATCCAGTTACTGTATTTGCTGGCTGGGAAAGGTCGTTCTTGAATTGTTGGGGATGGCTATTCATATATTATACAGATAATGTGGATAGCCTATGTTTAAATGTAAAACACCTCTCATCTGCCTTCTCTCTCTTCGTCTTTTGGGTATCTGTTGGCCCCTCTCTCTCTCTCTCTCTCTCTCTCTCTCTCTCTCTCTCTCTCTCTATTTCTCTCTCTGTAGGTCAAAATATCCAAGTGTTCCGTTCACCTTATAAAAGTGCAGTCTAAATTTCATTCAACTGAACCGAATCGAATGCTTTGTATTTCTATTTCTGGCCAAAGCCCTCATCATTGCATGGAGTTGATGGGTATGCCGGGGGGCTGGAGAAAAACAGGTTTTTTTGGCTGTTTTCTTTTGTGTGTGTTGGGGTGGGGGGGAGATTGCTTACATGGAACGGCACTAGTTGCATTACATCAACAACACAGAGGTCATAGAGATCCTTGACTGCAATGACAGCCCATCTTGAAAACACGTATAACCAAATCAATAAACATTAGAAGAGACTAACTTCCCGGAGCAGTCCAGTCAAGAAAACTCAGGACAGCCGTGACACTGGAACGATGCCACATTAGTCGCCGCTTTTCCAAAAGTGGGTTGTGATGTGTCAACAACATAAGGTCTGATCTTCACTCAGATATTTATTAACATGTGGTTTTTTTTATTCAGTCGTGAGTTTGCATGTGGTGATTATTGTTCTCAGTGAAAATGGTGGAAGTCCCTCTAGACATTGGGTGAAAGTGCTTTCCAATAGCAATAACAATAACAGTAACAATATGAATAACAATAGCAATAACAATAACAGTAACAATAGCAATAACAATAACAATAGCAATAGCAATAGCAATAACAATAACAATAACTCTCTTCAGTTCAGGTTCTGTAAGTACAAATGAGCATACATAAAGTGGAAGAACGAGTTAGGTCCGACATTGTTAACATACACGCACACATATACACGTGCATGAGGGCAGTTAACGGTTGAAACGTGTTGCGCCAAAAAAAAAAAAAGAAATTTTGTAAAGAGGGACTGACCCTCCCGGGAATTTTTTTTTTTTTGCAATGAGATGTTCTTTAAGGTACCATGGCCTCAATATACCAATCATATCTCGATCTTTCTAACACATTTCCCGAAGTTCCCGGAACAAGATATAAGTCAAAAAAAAAAAAGCTTGAACTTATGAACCTACATATGTATGAAGACGTGGACTAAACAATTTCTAAAGCCATCACTGGCCGGCAACGGTCAGTCAAAGTTCATGGTCAGCGCAGCTGGCCTTATAACAGACGGAAACACAGCAATGATTGAGGGAAGGTTTTAAAGTGCATTTTTTAAAATCAAAAGAAGAAGAAATGGAGGAGGAAGGGGAGGAGGAGGAGGAGGAGGAGGAGGAGGAGGAGAAAGAATAAGAAGAAGATAAGCCAACCAAGTCGTGGAAAAACAAACTGGATTATTTTAAGTCTTCCTGCTCTCATTCTCAGACTGATGTGAAGAACTATAAAGCAGAGCTCGCGAAAATTACATCTCACGAAAATCCACTCCCCACTTTCCCCGACAATTAAATCCTCACAAATACAATCAAACAAACAAACAAACAAACAAACAAACAAACAAACAAACAAACAAACAAACAAACAAACAAACAAACAAACAAACAAACAAACAA
>JAWQUT010000035.1:142437-161660 GCA_033807755.1 Ellobium chinense
TCTTCCAATAGACAGCAGTTTCAGCACTTCTAGAAGTACCAGCACATAATTATACTACAGACACAGTGAGTTATGTCCACTTCTGAAATCTGAGGTCTTCTGTCACCACTAGAGATAAGATTTACTTATTTATATACTTTTATTCTATTTAACAATCTATCAGAATGAGTCTAGATCTATTTCTACGCCAGATGATCAGCTATATAAAGATGTTGTTAAACTTTATCTTAAAGTGTAAAAGGTTGGTTGTTTTATAAGACTCTAGTTAGATGTAATTATCATCTATAATAAGCTAGGATTATGTAATATTTTCAGTACTGAAAGCGATTGAAACAATAGGAGTCACGCACCAGAAAGGCACCCCAAAGTACAGTGAGCTTCTGGAGAAGGAAATAACAGCTACAAAATTGAAAGACAGCATACTCAAGAAGAAAAAAGTACAGCCAGTAAGTTTGCTCATTTAATTCTGAGTATCTTCCATTGTTGTCCATAGCTTCTTTCTTTCTAAATCTCTCTTTCTCTCTCTCTCTCTCTCTCTCTTTTCTCTCACGCACAGATATATGCATACAAATATGAGGACTGCCAAAATCTGTATGTGTGACTGCTTCGATGCGCTTTTGTGACCTGCCCGTCCATAGACTGTAGGTCAGCCAGCCATAAAAAAAAAAAANGCCAGCCATAAAAAAAAAAAAAGACCATATCAAGTCATATGATACCCTATTATTCCAATAAAACAGTCTTTTAAACATCTGTCATAATGCCTCTACCGGACCCAGACAACCCACAGGGTTACATTATCCAAAGTCTGAATTTTTACTCCCACTGAGCACGTGGCGGCCGAAAGCTTAGGTCAGATATGTTCAAACTACATGGCCAGTGCTCTGCGGATAGGTGATAACAATAGCATGTTGGTTTGAATGTTTTATTCCTTTGTGAACAGAAGATATGGCAGACAAAATCATGCTGAGGCAGTAAAAATGCAGACTACTTTTTCTGGCTTACACAATTAAACTTTGTACGTTTGAATTTGGATGACCTGAACCTTAATCAAAAGCTGAATAATACATTGTCAGATAGAGTTGTCTGTAGCCGCTGGAACTGAAGTGACGTCATCGTTTTTGCCACAGGCCTCTGCTGATCGGGGAAGGGGAATAATTCTGGACACAAGAGAAACCCAGTGACTCTAGCTCTCAATACTGTGTCACATTACATACGCGCACGGTAACCGAATGACACTCTTTCTTCGCAAAATTAACTTGGTGGGCACCATAGATAAGTTTTAGAAAGAAAATGTATTGAAAAGCAGAAAATTATTTTTGATATGCGTGTCCTCCTTTAAGGGTAAACAGAGCGTGAAGAAAACAGACATTATGAACTGATAGAAAAAAAAACAGTCTGCAAAAGTTCATTACAGTAGTGTTCTCTCCAGACTACACAATTCACCCCATATATTTCAAAATCCTCTCTAAAAACAGCACTGAGTGAATGTGCACTTATTTCCCCTTCTTTCCTGCATTCCAATGTTTGCATTACTAGAGAAAAACGTAAAATCCCCCTGAAATTGTTATTGTATAAATCCTCCCTCAAGTTTATGACAAGGGAAAATATTGCTCCCAACTTATATGACCCAGAGAAAACACTGTAGATAAGCATTGTCATAATCCTGTGTACATCATTTAATGATAAGACCTTGCAAGACAGCATCGGGAGTTGTCTTGCAAGGTCTTACACCAAAAGTCCATTCCATCCACACTTCTATAATTTTGAAATTCACTACCAACCAGTGATTTAGCATTCATTTACAACAGCTTGCAGCTGTTTCGTATAAAATGCATTAATGACAATTTTATCATAAAATTATTATTATAGTTATTATAAGTTAATATGTATTATATACATCATATTAATAATCATTGCTGCTCCGTGATGTGTACTTTCAGGAAGAGGAAATAGAAAACCGGCGCCGTGATCATGTCTCCCATTTTATACTCCGGCTTGCTTATTGTAGGTCGTAAGTATCATTTTGAAAGTTATGAAACCTGAATGAGGAAAGACGTATTAAAAATAGTCCCTAGATGACATGGGAAGGTGAAGATTCTGTGAAGTCAAGAATATAAAGGAGATAAAACAGCTTCATTTCATTATCACGGAAAATTAATGTCTAAGTTACATCTCCCACAAATGGCTTCAGATATTGTTCACTCTCTCCTCTCACACATAGATAGGCATACAATTACAAATATGAGAACTGCCAAAATTCTATATGTGTGACTGCTTCGATGCACTTTTGTGACCTGCACGTCCATAGATTGTAGATCAGCCAGTCAAATAAAAAAAATCTGTTATGGGTAAACACACATGCTCTAGTGAAATAATTCTTATTGCACATCACGAGCATTTTCAAATTTATTGTCTCAATCAACCTGCCTTTTTTCACCCATGATCTCATTTAAACACATGCAGTATCTTTCACTGTTGTATTCATCCATGATTATTATTATTATTATTATTATTGTTAACAGTATGGTCCTACTCTACTAAAACAGTCCTGTACTACTTACCTGAATGTGATACCCAAGAGATTTTCAACACCTCTCTGGTCTAGAATGATGGAAGAGAAGTCCACTGCTTCATATTGATGTATTATGTTTACTGAAGAAACAAATATTTTTATACTGGACATGTGGAGAACCACCTCTACATCAACGCCTATTTATTTCAGTCTTTCATGCTTCTTTCTAACATCTTTCATGATGATTTCTTTCTTTCTAACCCAGGGAGGATCTACGGCGATGGTTTCTGTCCCAAGAACTGGATTTGTTTCGGTTCAGGTTCCAGATGGAGGACACAGAGAGTAGAGCTCAGTTCTTGTCATCCAGTGGTCTCAAGTACAGACCTGTGAGTTCTGGACTTGTAGAACTAATCTTGTAGATAAAAAACCCAATATTCTCAATTTGGAGTGGATATTTAGACTGAAATGGTAACAAGTGTACTCAACTTCAGAATCTGGATCAGTTTTTGTAAAATTGGAACTTGTGAATTACTATTGGTATGGACTTTAGACCAATACACCAGCAGCATTGTAAACACTGCATGCGATGCAAGGCAAATTGGAAAATAACTAGATCTAAAGGTCAGCTCCTGTATTTAACTTACTGTTGCAATATAAGCCTTAAATAAGTGCCTCATTGTTTATAACAGCAAAATTTTGGGAAATGTGGTATTGGAGTCTATGTTCAGAACTTTGCTTTATTTGTATAGATGAATTTAGACAGTTTAATGATATGCTATTTCTGTAAAAGAATATGTTGAACCTGCACATTACAAGAGAAGCAAACTGATTTCTTTTCCCTTCTCTTTGTGCAGGTATCCAACGAAGAGCAGATGTATGTTACAAGACAGCTGGATGGACCTGACAACATAAGCAACACAGATGATATTGAGTATTATAAGGTGGCATTTGACTTCTTTTTTCTTCTCCTTTTGGTATTAACCCTGTCACTCTATTTCTGCCATGTACTGATAAGGTATTTTTATTTGACACATAGCTAGTTTTTCAAGGGTTGCATCAAAAAGAGAGAGAGAGAGAGTCCCTCTCATGTGAAATGAAAGATGCCTTTAATTTTTCAAAATACAGGAATTGTTATGATAATTTATTTTTTTTTCTTTCTTGAAGTTAGAAAGGAAATAGGCATTGAGTAATGTTGTGAGTTAGGGGAACTTTGTAAATGGGCACTTCTTTGACTATCTGTCAGTCCATCTATCCGTTCATCTGACTGTCCATCTCTCCTCTGATACACATGTATCTGAGAGACATTACTGTAATATACTTACTAAGGGTAAGGGCCGTCACCTAAAAGTATATAATGAGAATGAAACTTGCGAAAAGTAAAATGGCTCTGAAAATATATGTGTAAATATGTCTGAGATAAAAATGTAAAATCTGCTGGTGATATAACAATTATATGTTGAGGTCACTGCCCACAATATGAAAAAGAAAACATGCACTATGAAATTCGATATGCAATTTTGCATGCAAAATATGCGCAATTAGAGAAGGGCAATGTGTATCACAGTAATGCACTATAGTTTACAATGAAATTATATTTATTCTTTTAAAGACAGGCCAAAAAAAAAAAAGAAAAGAAAAAATTACTGAGAACTACAAGCCCTTCCAAAAAGTGCAGTTCTTTCTGGCCTGTATAAGTTATTCAGTTGATAGTATTTCTTGACAGTGCTCAAGTGTAACAGCTATGCTTAACTGGTCCTTCATCAGGTTCCCTTCACTGAGGCCTTGGACCTGGTCAGAAACAGGAAAGTTTTCCTTCAGTCTGGACATGCCTATGTCCCACGTGAGGATTTGGTCTCCATATTGCTGTCTGTGTATAGAACCCTTCTCTCCCATGCACTTACTGTAAGTTTTTGACAGGTTCTTTCAATCTTATTGTTAATTTAATATGTTGTTGTAACAGTTACCTCAAAGGATAGGAGAGGTTAACATGATTGAAAGTGGTACTGAGTAACAGTCTATAGAGTTATGTAGTGTGACGAAGTATGGTCTCAAGATAACATGGTATCTCTTGACCACTGGTCTGGCAGCATTTGAGAGATTTTCGCTCAGTTGTGCACCCTCTCTTGGCAATGAAAACTTGTTGTTAATATAATGAAAGGGTTGAACTTCAAAAAATATTTCAGGTTTGAGTGACCAAAGCTTTTGTTAAACTATTGTGCCGAAAACTGCATGTAGAAATGCACACATTATTCCTAAGTTTTTACTTTGACAGCGAACACAGACATTGCTGACTAGTCAAAGGAGTTGGGCATTGCTTGACAGCAGGTGTGCTGACCATGACTATATTAATGTTGAGGTTCAGGACTTGTTCCTGCCTTGCTCTCTTGTTATCTGTTCCTAGTGTCAGTTTCTCTTCCTTGTCACAGGTTGTTGCCATTTTAATTTTTCTGCTACTCTTGATAGAAAAGCCACAATTGGAGCATATATTCAGATATTGTATGTAAGGAAAGAGCTTGTGGTTTTCCAAATCTTCAATCATTTCATAACATGATGGCACATCTAGTCATTTATTCAGCATCCCATAAATTTTGTGGTATTATTTATTTACCTGTCATTGGTTCAGATACATGTGAATAAAACACTTATCAACAGAACTGCATTTTGTATTGGTATGTTTGGATAAGAACAAACTCTCTATCACATTATAAGATTCAGGTTAAAGTAATGCAACGAATGCCTCATTTACTATTTTTTGTATTATTATCAATATTTTTTCTTTTGTTCAGGTTACCTCTCGAGCATTACCGAGCATGGAGGAAGATGGCAGACTACTGCCTATGCTTTGTGGGCTCAGTAAACGATATCTAGGTCAAGACTACAGTGTGCGGCAACAGAATGTTGGGGTTGTCACTGCAGATATGATTGAAATGGTACATGACGAGTCTGCATGTCTGCATTCAGTTATACAATTGTGTGAAATTATAGTAAATTATCTGCCCACTACAGTGAATTTTTCACAATGAAATATAAGTGCCCTGGTGATGAGACAGTTTAATAATGCATATGAAACATTAGCCTTAAATCTCCACCACGTGAGTGTGAAATGATGACTGACAGTGATGAAAATGCTGGAAATGGAAAAGTCACTACAGTCGAGCACGGAAAACTCGAATTTCTCCGGGATTGAAAAAAGTGTTCGAGATTCCCGTGACGGCAATATTTTCGCAATTACCATGGACGAGATGGACTGGTAAAGGGAGATAACCACACGACACTAATCTGCTCTGATCTTAACATGATTAGAATTACCACCCTTCCCTGTTTCTGACGTTTCACATTAAATTATGACAAGCAAACTGAATTTAATGAACAGAAGACGAAAATCACCTGATTTCGTCAGAGTAAATCGAACCTCGGTGCATAAGTGTAATCCTGAGGTGTTCGACGTTATTTGAGGAGAAGAAAGAAATTAGGAACGGCACTATTGCCAGTCTGCTATTACCTATCGCCCCGCCAGTCACTCTGTGCTCATCGCGTCATGTTCGACGCAATTTATCGCAGCGTGTGTTGACCTAGTCCACCACCCGCCAGGTCGCTCTGCATGCTCAATCACTATACCACCCCCCTCCCGCTGATTCAATAGAGCCACACAAAGCATTGTCTTGATCCTTTGCCCATTACCACGGCACTCCTGCACACCTTTCCCTTTCACTAACACTGGGACGAGCAACGCCAGACAAAGAAAGGCTTTATCGGTCATTTCGCCGCTTTGAGATCGGGTAGATGATGATGAAATCGTTCGAGAAATGCGTGTTGAGAGTTCGAGAAAATCGTGTTAATTATACAAAGAAAACAGAGGCATTTAAAAGGGGCCGATAACAGCGTTCGACATTTCCGTGAATTCGAGATTAGTGTGTTCGAGTTTTCTGTGCTCGACTATATTAAGTTAGCAGTTTTAGTGCTGAAACATTATTGTTTTGTTCATCACATGGAGTTCTTGCTTACATCCATATCACTTTTTTATTTTATTCTCTCATCTGTTCTCATGCTATCATTTCTCTTGACTCTGTCTTTGTTCTCCTTTCATAATGCTATTCATAATTTTATTACAGTATAACAGTGCATGCTTGTTGTCATCAGTGACTTATTTTTATGTTTGAGGTTTTTTTATTGTTATAATCTCCTCAGTTGTCAAAGAAGTCATTTCCCTTGTGCATGCAAAACATACACTTGGCCTTAAAACAGAATCATCACATGCGGCATGGCAGCCGATTGCAATATGGCCTCTTTCTGAAGGGCATTGGCCTCTCATTGGAAGAGGCCATGAAGTTCTTCAGGACAGAGTTCACTAAGAGCATGGATGTGGATACGGTGAGAAAACTGGTCGTGAAGATTACTGTCCCTTCTTGAATTTAAGTTAGATTATATCAGTTACTCATTTGTACAGTGATGTCTATAAGGTTAGATGATATTTCTCATTTCTGAAGACTCATAGTCTGAAATAAAAGCTCATTGAGGCTGTGTCAAAAACGTTAATGTAATATCTGCTCTTGAGACCCACCACTCTTTTCGATTAGCATCAAGTTAAGACACATTTTGCCTGTTTGTAATTGAGTGACATTTCAACTGCAGTTTATACTGCAGCACTCTCATAACTTAAAATATGAAGTTGTCCAGCAATTCCAAGAGGTAAAAATTATAGGCTGTCATGATGACAGATGAATCTTTCTGTACCTTCACCAAATTTTAAGTCCTTGGAGCCTTGGTTTTGTATAGAAAAGTGACACATGTGTTTCCAAGTTGGCAAATATGAAATAGATCTGTTGCAGAAAAAGCTGCAGTTTGCTCTTTCACCAGTCAAGAACTTTTCATGTAAGTTTGTAATTTGTAATCACATTACACATTCTTTGTACCCACCGTTGTCTCATTTTCAGTTTGACAAGAGGTATGCATATAACATACGCTACAACTATGGCAAGGAAGGAAGTAAAAAAGACTACACACCTTACGGGTGTATGAAGATAATCATGAACAACCCTCCTGCTGCTGGAGATTCTCATGGTAAGTTGTCTGATCTGTATGTCTTTTCAATATGGAGACGCTGCACCTTTATCTGCATGAGGATGCCTGCCTAAGTCAGTTGATTATGCCCTGTTATTGCCTCATTGTTGTAGTTGCTGGCTGATCACTTTGATACCAAGTGGGTTTATCTGTTGCTTATTTCAGACAGGCTGGGAATGCCCCCATTAGTTATAAATGTTGGTTTGAGCATACAGATCCTTTTCCAGTACCACAAGAATCAAGATCACTGTTTTATGAACCCATGACAGTAACTTTCTTTAACAAGTCCGTAAGTTACAGAGATCTCAAGTCTTGCAGTGAAGTGGACATAGATGTTTCATGTTATTTTGTTTGTTTACAAAAATGACCTTTTTAGGCCATTTATGCTCTCTTTAAAACAAAAAAAGGTAAAGTTGACTAATACAGCCTTTAGATCTTCTGTTTAGTAGGTTGATTAAGATACTGGCCAGGGTGGGCAGAGTATAGTTGTGGTGTCCTGAAAATCATGATATTGAATCAACATTAACTGAGTGTTGGTAATTAGATTAATTGAAATGAAGCTTTTTCTTACAGGTTTAGGACTTCAGACAAACTTTTCTATGAGAAGGTTTAAGTCTGTAACACTGCGAAGTTTACTCTTTACTATAGTTTTCATGCTGTCCTGTGTCCAGACTGACAAATATATTTTATTTCATGCATGAACAGGTTGTCCTTTCCGGCATTTTGACACAGATTTTCTTAAACAGAGAATTGCCACTCATGGTATCTCCAAGGATGGAATAGATGCGGTGAGTTCCAGCCTATTTCCTGGATTTCCAGTTATTTGAAAATTTAACGGCCATGCCAGCATTGCTGGCTGAGGGCACCCTTAGTAAAAAAATAAGCTGACTCCACCCATTGACAAGCGATAAGAACTGGAAATAGACTATATGCACATGCTTGTACAGTCGACTCCACTTAATCGCCCTTCCTCGGGATCACGGAAAAAGTGGGCGATTAAGTGGAGAGGCAATTAAGCGGAGAAGATAATTTCGGCCATATTTTTGGTAATGGGGTTAAATTCCTTTGATGTCATGGTTTTATATCGTGCATTGACACCTTCTTGTCGCCAGTCTCAGGACAGACTCAAGTTTGACAGTGTTGTAGCGCACAAAGTGTTAGATCTCCGCGGTCTCTCTCATAGGCCACATCACATTAGCCCAGCACTCAGCAGACAATAAGGAGTAGGATGGCACAGTTAGGATAGACCATTCATGCACATGACACGCTCTCTGATCTAACCGAAATCCACCAGATAGTCGCAATCTAGGTGTGGGGGGAGGAGACTATATGGCTTTCGGCGCATTAGCATTATTGGATGGGCAAAGTCAGTGATGCGTAGCGTGGGACGAAGGGGTTCAAGGGGAGGGAGAGGTGGGGAGGAAAGGCCTATCACACCTATTTGGGGATGGCAGCTGTTACTCAGTCAACAGGTCTGCCATCCGTCGCGCAATAAACCGTCCGTGTACATTATTTGTTTGTCATCTGTAACCCTTCAACCGCTGATCTTTGAATTCATGGGCGCTGAAGAGTGGTTGATTATCCGGAGTGAGAGGCAATTATCCAGTGACTTTTATACAGAAAAAATTCGGTTCTCTGGGAAACAAGGCGATTAAGCGGAAAAGGCGATTAAGCAGAGTCGACTGTATTTGTGTATACTTCCAACTGGTCTGAAACTTCTTTGAATTGACAGCAGTTTATTTGAAGTATTTGGGAGCACAATTTTCACCATACTTATTGTTTGAATACTAGAAAAGGCTACCTTCAAATAAAGCCTCCTGTGGATTGTAGTAACAGATGGAGACTGGACTTAATACTGAGAAGGATAGCCTTTCTAATTTTTGCTTTCAGAGCGCCAGATGAGAATGGGAACAATGACACGGACGTCTGGTGGACTTAGAGCATGTTGAGTTTTGCAGTGAAGTAACAAAAAGGGCTATTGCTTGGATATGAAAGTTATACAGTAAGCTGAATGCAGCATAACGCAGTTACAACATAGCATTGTAACAGTGGCAATAATATTATTATTGTCTTCCCAGATAATGAAGTTTACCAAGGGAGGCCACTACCAGGTGGCATGTGCCAAGTTTTTTGAGTTGACCCATGGCATCAGTGACAGTTCCAGTGAGGTGGAAATGTTTATACAGCATCCAAACCAGTACTTCGAACACAGCCAAAAACTTCTGAATGGTTGGTTTCTATTTAATAGCAACAGTAGAAGTCTAAGATATCAGTTAGTCTGTTTTTCCGTCAAAATATTGATATGAACATGCATTTTCAGCATTTGTTTCTTGTACTGTAAACTCATGATAACAAGTCCATCTCTCATAGCCTGACTTTTGAGGGTGTCTTACCAGGAGTTAAGGTAGTTTAGGTATCCAACAGAAGGAATAGTAGAAACCTGGACTTTCATGTTTATTGCAGAAACTGAGAATAAAATCATCTCTGCATACAGAAACTCTGGTTTTATGGCTAAATGATGAGTTAGTACAGATACATTAAAATTTTTGTTTCAGATTAGATCATTTTTAACGAAGCAAATATTTCTCAGTCATGATTTTCTGAGGAAATATCTCATCGCACCTCCCACTTCAGCTGAATAATCTCAGGTCAGAATAATGTTAGATCTAAACTTCTGTTACCTCATTTTGATTGGGTACAAGACATTAATGGGAAATCAGGGTTGATATTTCATCAAGAGACGGGCTAAATCTAGAACAGGTTTTTCATTATTGTTTAGGCCCAACAAATGAAGATGAGTATTTCATTCAAACTTTCATCTACACTGCTACAGGACCAGCCAAGCCTCCATCCACTCCAAGAGGTGTGAAGATAGTCAACTCTCAAGCCACGCCCACATCATCAGGAAATGAACCAGTAATAAAGTCTGAACCAATGGATGAAGAGATGAATGATGATATTGGTCTCTCAGAGGAGCAGTTACAAGCTATGGACAGTGAAATGGCATAGCAAGTGAATTTCTTAGGCCCAAAAAGGACAAAAAGAGATGTCACTAATTTAAGAATGCTTTCTTTCAGTCAGAGAAAGCCATTTGACATCAGTTCAAGAAACTGTTTAGGAAAACACGAACATTTGTTATGTTCTTGTTTTCTTCATGTCAGAATACTACCCTTGGATCTTCTTTCTGAATTATTATATTACCTATTGAAAGTTCTTCTTGACAAGTAAGTAGTATTGCTGGAGGAAAAAGACATACATGCCAACACATGTGTTTCCTTTTTGACACAAGTGATTTATATGTCGATGATTGTGACTGTTATGTGCAGAATTATGTCAGGATGTTGATTTTGATGTTGCTTGAGGATTTGCCTAAGGCTGAGTCATTTCTTTCATAGCAAGATGACAAATTTGGTCTATGTTCAGTTGCCTTGAATGAACTGTTTTCTAAACTCAGACATGCTTTTGTACTCTGAAAGCCCATCATTGTCATGAGGTCACCCAAGGTTAGAGCGCTCACTCGAAAATAAAATTTTCGGGTCAGTGTCTAGACTACTCACAAGGAGTGTACATGGAGCACGAGCTAGCGGGAGAGTGAGGGGGTGAAAGGACGATAGAAAGTGTTAGTATAAAAGACCGGTAAAAGTTAAGTCGAACTCGTTTATGCTTGCTCATGAGGTGATATGTACAACAGAGTGATATTGTGACCGAGAGTTGTGTGATTGTCTGAATCAGGCCTTCTCGTAAGTGTGTTCTTAAACTTATAGATAGGATAAGGTAGGCCTAGATATGAAGGGCTTCATTGCAAAACGCATTATACACCATTCGGGGGTTGTGGCAAAACAGACCAGATTCAAAGCATATTTTTATGTGAAAGGTGAAATTTAAGTCTTTAATAATATAGATCAAATGTCCTTCTATGGAATGGAAATATACATGTTTACTAAATACTCCTACTGCTACATGAAGTATGTAGAATAAGCTAAAAATTCATATTGGTGGATAACGCGTTTTGTCATGAAACCCTTCATATTTAACCTATGCTTTAACCTGGGCTTAGGCTTATAGCGAGAATAATGATCTGATGTTAACCCATGTATTAAATGAAATACTGATGTGAACTAGGAGCAGCGACTAAAGAGTGATGCGTAGTCAGTGAGAAAGTATTGATGATAGGTGTTATGATATATGTTATTACGTAACATTTGTACTAATGTGAGAGTGAAAAGAGAAGTATTGCAGTGTTAGTGTATTGTACTATGATAGGAATGTCGGGATAATGGTATTATTTGTATTTTATAAGTAACGGGGAGTGCACGACACGAATAATAGGAGGGTAGAGATAAAGATAGCATTAAAGGCATGACAGCCAGGTTATAAATGTCATAAGTAATCAACTCCCTATTTCAGCAGATGGAGATTATCCTATTTTAGCAAGAGATTACTTAAATATGGTTCTATTACTAAAGGGTCCCAAGATGAGGAGCTCCATGTCAGCAGACACGAGAGCCGGCCTGTAGCTGTACTGTGTCAGTGCCAGTCGGGAATCTAAGGCGGTGTCAGTACATGAAGAGGAAAGTCAGGAATCTCGACCATAAAGAAAAGCGCTAGAGACACCGTGGTGGTGGGTAGCCGCCCGGAGTCAAGGGATAGCATACCCAGGTTGGGCCCCATCGCTAGATTGAAGCTCTACCGAAAGTTATTAGACTTAGCTACTTTAGTCTCCTGAAACATTGATATTGCTTACTGAATGATTGAGTGAAGTGAGATTATGATAATTAATATGATGTTATAGGTACCCGAGAGTTAGGGTTTGGGGATATACTGAGTACTGTTGAGCCTTTACCCCAGTGGAATTTACGGAACGAGAGTGAGACTAAATACTACTTATATGACGAATTATTGCCTGCATCTTTAGTTAATCATTACTGTCATTTTTTTCATTGTTGATAGCCTGTCGGGCTTTAAATTAACTAGAAAAGTATTGAATGATCCTCTTTTGTCTTTTTGTATGTATGGATTAGTTTAGGATGAGGGGGACCTCATAACAATCATACAAAATTAGCACTACTCCAAAACACTTACAAGTCCAAAAGTCCAAAATGATACACGGGTCAGATTAAGACATCCTATGCATATTGTAAACTATGTTTAGTACAAAACCTCAAGGACTTGTCATGCATTATCTTAATGAGTTTAGTGGAACCCTGTTAATAAACTCATTCAAAAGTCCTTTTTAACTGCTTTCTTCCTTACAAACAGCACTCCAGATGCAACAAAATTTGCTGACAACACTCTCTCAGTTGTTGATCCAGCGAGTTAGTGTGTTACCACGGTTCCTCTGTATGTTAAAATATAATTTAATTAGAAGTATTGAATGTTCATCTGTGACGATGGTTCATTGATTGTGATAAGATTGCAGTGTTTTATTGGTGCATTTTGATATTACTGTTATGTTATAGTTATAGAGTGGAAGTTTGTGCGATTACCAAAGCTCTGGTTTTGGTTAAGCCACACGGCTGGATGAGCTATAACTAGTAAGTGTATATAAAGCAGCTTGGCTGAGTGGTCAAGGCACTGCAGCACTGGATTCAGGATCAGATGGTCGTGGGCTCGATTCCCCACCATGGTTGTTTGGGTTATGAGTGCCTCAGGAAAGCATTTCTTCCACCTTTTCCTCAGTCCATTTATCTGTAGAATGGGTAACTGGCTACACACAGTGGAGAATATTGTCAGAATGCTAGTGATCAGCACCTTTAAATGGTAGCATCAGTGTTTGCCCCTCAGGAAGTTGCAAAAGGCTTAGAGTGAACAAGCCTGGTGGACTAATAATAATGTGAAGTCTCCTGAGTAGGTATTTATTAGCCTGGATACAGGACTTAAAAACTACATTATTTTTAGTATTTTTTGTTTATGACTGGAGACACTTCATATAATTATGGCAGCAGTGGCAACTAGAAAAGAAAGCACACAGAAGGCAATGTCTGCAAAGACATGCAATTACAGGAGAGGATGGAGAATATCTTGCCTTGTGTGTGAGTAATTGATCCTGTATTCATGTGAAGCACTTGTTCTTACAAAGTCATATTTTGACAAGTTTTTGTTATGGATTCTATTTTTCCCTTAGTTATAGACATTAAGAATACATCACAAACAAAGAACTTGACTACAGATATAACATTCATGTGGTCTTTCCATGCAATAACAAAGATTCTTTCAGTAAGAACTGATTGTTTTAATTATATGCTGTTCCAAAATAAATATGAAGGTTATCAAACCAAATGAGCATAAATGTCATCTTGGGATTTTTATATTTATATTTTGTCTTCCCTCTCGTGCTAAATTAGAGCCGGACTTCACAATAATCCAAATTAGGACAGGGCATTTTGAAATCATCTTATACTGATTTTATTTTCACATTTAGGGAACAATTTAGGTTGGAAATAATCTGTAAAATCTTAAAAATGGATTTAAGTCATTATGTGTGACACTCCTTCATAAGTGATAAAGATATCAGGGAAGGTCCACTTGCTAGCCCAAAACTAAGCCATCCATGAGAGCTGCAGGGTCTTTTGATGCTGGTTAGTTAAATTACATGAAAAGCAAGCCACTTGGCAGACTTTTTTGTTTAACCTTTTCCTGCCACACCCCACAAACCTCCTGCAGCACAAATCACACCACTTCACATTGTGCTGCCCTTGGTTGTGTGGCATTCAAATCAATCTGACCGTTCATGCTGACCCACACTAGTATCGTGACTGGAAATTTTCCAAACATAGTCTAGTTCTCTGGATTGTTGTTTAGGATACTACTTTAGTCAACTCTGTGTAAAAACAGTCCTCTTGCTCACCCATTTTATTATTCACGAAAATATTTTTTCAATATAAAAGTTGAAACACCTCCTAATCGAACAATCCATCTAATAATCGCAGTTTTGGACAACTTTCGATACTTGTTGAAATTTAACCTGGTTTTCAGCCAAACATTTTCATCATGCACGATCAAATATTCTCAAGATGCTCAATTTTCAGACATCGGTTTTCGGCAATCAGTAAGGAGAATGAATCAAAGACTTAGCAGTTGGGTCACAGCACAGTTCATAAAGCCTCAGGATGTCAGCTGAGGGCTGTCAATGGCGTCACAATGGTGACAGTGGACCTTCCATGTGTGGGTAATATTCAGGTAAATAAATGGAATGCAAATCACTGGAGGTCGGTTATATGGACACCGAAACATGCAAATATGACTGAAAATAAGCATAAAAAAAATCAAGAACACCACTTCTCAGGGAATTCTCTGAAATTGGAGGATGTTGGCATTTTTCAGAGACTGGTTTGACATTAATATAAGAGACAGCTTGCATAAAAAAATCTAAATCAACACAGGAAAGTAAAATTTTTTTGGGGGGTCCTATTTTCCTGTTTGGCTTTGACATTCTCTTCCTTATTAAATCTAGTTCCGTGATTTGTTTATGGACTTGGAAGTTTATTCCATAAAAACTATCTTTTTGTTATGTAAATCATTCCTAACAATACCAGACATGTTAACTTACAGAAAGTTCAGAGAATTTTATGATAAACAAATGACATCCCTGAAAAGTGTCAATCACAATCAACTACATTTACAAACTGACCAACAGAATATAAACACTTACCTTTATATAAAATGAAAGTCAGGGAAAGCTACTAGGCATTGTATGGCACAAATCAAACTAAATTTATGTCTTGAACATAGTTATAAAGAACGAACTCATTTTATTTGTTACCCAAGATACCATTCAGTCTCCATTTTCATCAAGCACCTTTGTATTCCGTGACATAAAAGCAAAGGACACAATTATATATGTTTCTAATTTGGAATGAGCATCATACAGTATTTTATCAGACATATAAGCGCTTCCAGTTTTTTCCCAATATCTTGACAAGGAACAAGAGTAATGAACCACTCTGTGTGTAGTCACTTTATTCAAAGAATACCCAAACAATGTATGGTAGGCGTTTTGCACAATATAATTTGTTCGTGTGAGGTGCAAACCAGGTTTCTATAGAAATAAGATTATTTTCCATAGTGGATGCTGAAAGAGACATAGACGATGCATAATTTCTTCGCTGTCCTATGAAAAATCATTTTTCACTTTTCATGGGGAGCATTTTCGCGGCCAATCAGAAAAGTCAGTGGGTATTGTTGCTGCTGCAGTTTTGGTGGGAAAAATGAGCGCATTTTAATGTCAGCATAGGCCTTCATCGTATAAACAATATGGGTCACAGAATTGACAGGAAACTAACAAGCAATCTCATCACACTAAAATACATCTGTTTTGGGTGCACCTTCAGTGCAAATAGGAAAAGACTACAGAAACTCAAATGTTGTGAAATCTTGATTTAAACATGAGATCATCAATCATCCTTTTAAAGGAAAGTTGAATCTTCCTAAAGACCATATTAAACTATATGATCTCTATTATTATTCAATTAAAACAGTCTCTCAAGTGTCTGTCAGTAACACCTCTGCCTGTCCGAGATAACTGACAGTGACATGGTTACATTATGCCAAGTCAGAATTCTTACATCACTAGACATGTGGCAGTCATAAGCTTATGTCAAATACCTTCGGCCTAGGTGTCTAGCCACTGCTATGCAGACAAATGATAACATGTTGGCATGAATCTTTGAATTCCACTGTAAGCAACATATACTGTATGTCAAACAAAAACATGCTGAGGCAATTTCAATGCAGAATACTTTACCTGGCTTTTCTGAATCCAGATATCAGAACCTTAACCGAAAGCTTAATACATGTAATACATTGTCGGATAGAAGTGTCTGTAGCAGCTGGAACTTAAACGACATCATTGCTTAGGCAAGGGAAATAACTTGACAAAAGGGACAAATCTTGGTCAGTCAAGCCCTTCTTAATACTAAATAATACGTCATAAAACATGCCTTTGGTAACAAAACAGTGCTCCTTTGTCCTGAAATTGGTTCACTGAGCACTAAAGATAACTTTTAGATAGAAAAAAAAAACCAATGGAAATCTGAAAATTACTTTTGATGTGTGGGTCAACCGTTAATATTTATTTTACTAATGAAATTATTTGTATGCAGCATTTGATAATGTTTTCTGAATGACCTCATTACTAAATCATTGACAGTATGAAAGAGACAGCTGTCAGTTACAAAGTCAATAACAACCATATTCTCTGTAAAGGTAGCAAGCATGCTTTACATGGATTTGACACTCACAGTTTTTGCTTCTTCATAGAATTAGCGTCAGATACCAGCTTTTGGTTTTTGAATCACTAGGAAGATTGCTTATTTCAGGACCTAACATGTTATTAGAACATGGTAAAAAATATTACTAATGCCCGCGACTACAAAGTCAGTGATACCTGGTGTGTCAGTGTGTCAAATACCTACCAGTTTAGGGATAATAAGGGTGTATGGCACATTTCATGATAAAAACAAAGAAACAACACTGACTTCACTGAGTTGCTAAGAAAAGATGTACATACAGTATCTGATAATCATTCAGTCATTGAAATAAAAATACACTGGAATCTGATGGAATCATCTAACACAAACAAACATGGTTATTTAACTTAATAAAAATATCTTCGTTAACGGACAATGATTATCATAATAGTTGTAATAATAAGCTGTCATATGTTAACAAAAATATTTCCACAAAACCTGAAAGTGAAAGAAAAACAATAACACTAACAAGCTCTGAAGCTTTCAATTGTTTTCCATATGACAAATGTGCAGATATGTATGAGTTTATTAAAGCAATAACATGGAATAACAAGTCCACCTCATTAAACAAATGTCAATCAAACAAATTGATCACTGGGAGGTAACTTTACCAGCCCTCCCCTCCCTGTGTTATTTATACACAACCCAGGCTGTTTTGCACAGAGTAGTGGAATTACTGCATTAAAGAGTACAAATTGATTGTCCTACTAGCATTAAGTGTTCCATCACCAATTTACAAGTTCTTTTCTTCCAACCTGCAATTTTTAGGTATACATATCCAATTTTTGCGATTAAATGCTGCGCTCTAATACTCAACCCTTTTTTCATGACATTTTTGCTTGTTTGGTAGCTATCCAACCACAAAGTTTTGTGAAACGTGTCAATCATGTAATAACATTTGATTTTAGTCACAAAATCTGCTTTTCACTGGTAATGCACAGAAGTAGCAAAATTAAAATGTAGACCCAACAAACGTTTGGAATCAATCTTGCAGATAGGCAACCCCCTATAAGTAAATAAAAATTGCCTGAATCAGTTAAAATCTCTCAGAATGACAAACTATGCATCTTTTGTAATAGAGTGGTATCCCGAAGATGAGAATAAATAGGAATGCAGTAAGTGTGACCTGTCAGAGACATAAACTAGCTACAAACCTCTGATCCTGACATAGATCAGGGTTATCAAAGAAAAAAGTCACTCATCCCTGCACACTCAGGAGTAAGATTGTTCCATGAATTGTAACCTACTGAACAATTTTGTATAACTTGTTTTCCATAAAAGCTGTGTTTAAATCATGGAGCTATAAAGAACACTGGAGTGTGTAGCACGTGATTTTGGCCATGCGAGGTTGAAGACAAAAGACGCCATCTTGGGTAGGGATGAGTCAGTGTTTACGTGCAGCGGCGAATGAAGGTGGAGAGAGGGATTTTCGGTTTTGTTTTTCACCAGTACGTCGTAACCATGGTACAGACCTGCTGTGTTGTGAACTGCAACAACAGGTGTACCAAGGAAACTCCAGTTTCATTCCATCGGTAAGAAGAATGCCGATTTTATTCGAATATTGCTGTGTCCGTGCCGAATGAATGAGGCCATTGTCGTTATTGAAGATGGACGATTCAGAGGAAGAGGTCTTAACTGCTACTGAGACCTAAGAAAAGAGGACCACCCGCTAGGTCGACTGTATCGAGCAGTGAAAACGTGTCAGCTAAATTTCCTGCTCTGGATCACACTTACTGTTGTTCTTCAGTGGAGGTGGACCTACAAAGAACCAAAAAGAAACTTGAAGACACGCAGTCAAAGCTTCGAGACAAGACCCAGGAGACCCGGAATCTGAAGGCAAAGCTGAGGCATAGGAATAATCGGATTTCAGATCTGCTGGAAGATGTCCGACGACTCAGACTTTTGCAGGATGAGGAAATCAGATTGCTGAAAGAAAATTTTAGTGAGGAAACGTTCAGCCTTATTGAAAATGAGCTAGGTGCTCAGGGCAAGCCCAAGCAAGGACACCGTTATTCGGAAGACTTGAAGGCATTTCCAGTGACCCTGCACTTTTATAGCGCTGCAGCTTACGAGTTTGTTCGTAAATATCTTTGTCTTCCTCACACGGATTCCATTAGGAGATGGGCATCCTCCAATTCTGTACAGCCAGGGTTTCTCTCCAGTGTGGTGGACTACCTGAAGATCAGACGTCAACAGGAGCCTGACATGAATGATGTTGCCATTATGTTTGACTCCACGAGCATTAGAAAGGAGGTGGTATATGACCGGAATAAACAGATGTATGCCGGATTCATCAATTATGGGTACATACAAACGGCTGCTGCAGATACAGTTGCTTCAGAGGCTCTTGTTTTGCTGGCTGTCGGACTGAAGAAGAGCTTCAAACACCCCATAGGCTACTT
>JAWQUT010000035.1:162237-216172 GCA_033807755.1 Ellobium chinense
GTTCTCGCTAAAGATAGAGATCAGTTTTCACATGACTTGCAGAGACCTTGTGTTCAACGAGACCTCGGCTTTAAACGACTGTTAGATCCGAGGTTCACTGTATCGCTTTGCACGTCTAGCAAGCGACGGCACAGTCTTCTGGGTGGAATTCCAGAACTGCACAATGTCCGATGCTGATGTTGGAATCTGCGTTACAGCATCAGATCCTAAATATTTTCAGCAGCGCAGAGTGAAATCAAACACTCAACGTGCTCGTCCTGCGCTACTGTAGACCTACACAAACTGAACGGCAGTGAACGGAAGACGCGCGAAGCAAAGGGAAATCACTGTCATTTACTTTAACGGTTTTAAAAGTATTCGCTATTTTCATTGGTAAAACATAATATTTCTCTGCCATGCCTTTTTAATGCGGATTTTACAGTTTTTGCAACATTTTGCGGAAAATCACGAATTTTGCGGCCGCAGTGCGGAAAATGGGAAATTTTGCGGCCGCGTTGCGGCCGCAAGCAATGCAAAATTCTGCAGGGTCAGCTAAAAATTTCTTTGAAAATGAAACGAGTCCATGTTGTCCTCAGCTCATAGGATCATTTTGAGGTCATAAGCAGGGATACTGAAATATTAAAAATGAGTCCAAAACTTCACATTTATTATCCACACTTTCCTTATTTTTAACAACTCACCTTTAACACACTCAACAGTGACCAAAAAAAAAAAATGTCATACATGGGCTACTCTTGAAATATTATAGAATATTTCACAATGAGCTATATGTCAAGGGACCTCATGGCAACTCATTCCAAGGTATTATAGCTTTTAGGGAGAATGAAAAAAGCTGTGATAAAGCAGAGATGTCAATAAATGGCACATCTGTGTTTCAACTTCGAGACAGATCTGTCATTGAAAAAAGTTGCAACACTAAGGAAAGTTGCAATTAAGCAAAAAGTGTGATGAAGTGGGGTCATTTTATAGGAAGAACAAAGGAAGTACTCAAAAGTGTATAAAAAAAAGAATACATGCTAGATTGAAACTTCGAAATATCACGTGCAAAATGTTTGTGCCAGAACATGTCCTCTAAAGGCTGTGCTTGTTAAAGTCATTGAAGATAACTACTGAAAACATAACTGCAGCAGAAGAATTACTATGTAATGCACCAGTTAAAACTGTGGTATTAGCCAAACGTGCTGTGCTTGGCAAATGTGCAATATTAACCTGTCCCTGTTTCAAACCCCTAAGCTTTGCACCAATAATTGCAAAAAGTGGTACAATTTGTGATAAAAGTTCCAAAAATAGCCTCATAACTTTGTTACATTTATCATCACGTCACGTTTACTACTGTAGCGTTGCAAAGTTGTGGAAATGGAAAGCATCTTCTGTGTTCCAGTGATGCAGTATTGCAACCGTGACATAAAAAGGGCATTTTTCTGCCTAAATTGGAAAAATTCTCGCGAAGTTTATGAAAAATGGCTACATTTGCAAAACTGCAGCAAAGCCCCAAAAATGCATAAATTTGCAGTAATTTGTGGCTGCAATATTTTGGGGGGGATAGCTAAATGTGCTTTATTATATAAATGTGCCAAATTCGCTAAATGTGCTATATTAGCTAAATGTTCTATATTGATCATAATGTCACAAATCAAAATTGTGCCTAGGAAAGAGGCGTAAACATCACTTAAAATGTTAGGCAGATGAGGTAAAATATAGCAGAAGGTCAAAAGAAAAACTGCCTGCATAACTTTGTGCATAGAAATTCTATAAGCTTTGAACTTCTGGTGTAAGACACTGTGTCAAACTTTAAGCACTGGATTATCCTCACATCTAAACATTTTAAATTTCCACACTTGTTCCCACAGACTCAAAAGAAACAATTTTTATTTTCCATATCAGAATTCAGGAAAATATTTAATTTGTTCATAACATTGAATATAATACTGACACAGAGTGTTCTTAAAATTGCGTTCACCATCATAGAAAAACTGAGGTGTTCACATGGCAAGACTATTTAACAGTAGAGGAGAAATTAATACTTAATAGTCATAGCAAATTTTACCCTATTACGCTTCATGCACAACATCATAATGCCACTGATATCACATCAAAAGGCAACATGACACAGCAAAGAATAAAAAGCAAGTGTTTTCATGGAACCTACAACTACAGGCAAGCAAAAATGTATAACTATACAGTGCTTTTAGTGACATAAAAAGCAAAGGATGTCAATGTAGCAAATCTGCCGTCTTAAGACAAAAAGGTACATATGCAATAGAATTTTTAAAAACAACAGAGATGCAACAAAAACATAAAGGCATATTAAGTCTGATCATACATGGAGAACCATAAGCAAAGACAAAAGTTGCAGTGGTAGAGAAATGGCTCAAATCTATGCTTTTATCAAGTTGATAAATGGTCGCTTCTAGATAAAAATTCTAACACTACCATATAGGATATGTACTTGAAGAATAGACATGAATTTGACTTGAATCACCAAGTCTGACCTCATGAAGATAGTGAAATCAATGACAGACACATATAACACTGAGAATTCACACAGACATTACTGTGTCTGCCATTTTGGCCACATTTGAATTTTTGCTCTTTGCTCAGGGATACAAAGTTTGATGCAGTTGTTCTGTGGAAGAATGGAGCTGAATTCATCATTAATCCTTCCAAGCTTCTACTATGCACTTTGTTTTTCATTTTAACTTAATCTCCAGAACATGGAATCCTAGCACACTGATATTTTATGTATTTTCCAAGTTCCTCCTAAGCAATATACTGATGACACTGGTTTTGTTTCACAAGCGTAAACACACAAAGACACATGCAACAGTTTGTTACTATTTTTGGAAGCATTTGTCGAAACCTAAATTTTCCATACTCTTGATTGTGAGGATGGATGGGAGGCATTTATGGATGAGAAAATGAGCCATACTTTCCACCTCAATGTAGTGTAGCAATTTATCAAAATTTCATAAAATAGAAGATGTGGATAACATAATGCCCTGCAAAGGCCTCCAAAGGTGGCCAATAGCAAATACCTAAAAAACTGGTCAAATCACACTAACACACTGCTCATCCTTTATACACTGACATGGTTGATTATGATGTCATATTGCACAAATATGAGGTTTAGAGTTCAAAAGAAGAGCACATAACTTTGAACTTTGACTGTTTATTCTTCAACTTTGCCCTTGATCTTAATTACTGTATGTCAAGAAATGGGATAACCCAAAATTTTCATCATTTCTGCACTTGCTTTGTTCTGGGAGAGGATGAAGAACTTAACACGCTAAAGCTGTTTATAAGTGAAAACAACACAGCTTACTGCTCCTCTCTGAGTATTGCCAAGTTCAACAGTTCCTCCTGTGATATCTCAACATTAACCATCTTGTCCTTATTATGTCATAACAACCTTGCAGTTCGACCCCAAACAGCTGGAGCTTGACCATTCATTCTAAATATATCTGCACACAACAAAATGAGTGCATGACAAATAGTGGAGCAGCAAATTCGCTTACTTAAAATGAATACTCAGTTTTAAAGACCACATTCTTTTGTCCCAGTTTCTTCCTTCTCTGCTATCAATAATGGTTAAAGTGAATCTTTTGAAAATTGAGCTTATCACTTAAGCCTTGAAATTAGGTATTTTCAGCTCCATCACGTGACCTAGGAAATCTTGCTCACACGTTGGTTTGTTTACATGCTCTGCTTATGTATGATTACTAGTCACTTATCAAAATATCCTAGCAATCCCTAGATCACGTGGTGTAACTGACCCGTCTGAAAATACCTCATTCAAATTATAAATTATGTGGACTCTGTTGTTTTTGACTGGTTCACATGCTTTTTTGGAAGTCAGTCACATTATATACAGTGCATGTATTACTTGTCCGACAAAGTCTGTGACTAGTGACTGATTATCTGGGGCAGTAGAGTTGTGCCTACCTCTATGAACTTGGACAGTCTAGACCTGATTATGTGAATCACTTTTCAGTATGTCTTCAAACTATAATTTACTTTGTTACAATAACGAGGTAGCTCCCTCTTTGCAGTAGAGGTACACAAGAAATATTCTGGCCCCAGGATTATTGGACAACAGAATGGGAGTTAAAAGGATGAGAAAAAGACATCAACAAAAACATTATTATATGCTCCATTGCTCCTTTAGTGCGTGGATAGGCTCATTAAAGATTATTTTCAGCTACACACTCCTCATTTGATGGATTAAAAAGTGCCATAACTGGAACGAAGTAACGACAAATCTTAGTGACAGAAGAGTGAGCAGTTTTGAGTATCTCCAGGAAAAAAAAACCTCATGATTAAGTATGGCATTATAATTATGGCACATGGATAAAACTTGTATGTTAAAACAACTGCATACAGCATACAATCACCTCAAAAACATTTTTAAGTATTAAATGCAATCACCTGTGTTTAACCACAAACTCACAGGTGCATGAACAAATTTGCATTTCTCAACATCTGTATCTTCCCTCTGAAAATGGACGACCAAATGAGAATCAACTTCTGTATCTTCTCTCATCAAAATGTTCAACCACATGAGAAGTATTATGAACCAGAGTTTACTGTATAATCACCAACTGTTCCATTGTGACTGAAAAAAATGTCTGCTTTATAACAACCTTTAGTACATTGTCAGTAAGTGAAAACAGTGCATCTGGATCAATAACAATGATAACAATGCATATTTAGTAATGACCATTTGTTACATGCATTATCAATAACTCAAACATGCATACTGTGATATTCATTTTGTTTTAAAGAAAAAAAAAAAGGAAGCAACAATTGAACATGAATATCTTAAAGCTGAAGTAACCATTTCCTCCAACAAACCTTTCAGACCCAAATTTATTTCTCGATATTATTAATGGGCATGTGGTCCTTGAAATTCAGCAAATTGGAATAAGATGAGGTGGCCCTGAATAGTCTGAATTATAATAACTCTTTTCTATGCTGCCCCAATCCACATAAACAGTGCTCAAGGATACTTTACAAAGAAAAATGACATCCAACAAAAAGCATATATACATGTAAGCACAAACACATTGTAGACACACAGACATGTACATAAACACATCCAACCACACATACAGTATGTGTACACAAGAAGCAAAAGTCGGTCAAGGGGGAGAATGGATTCCAGATAAGGACAGTAGAGAAAGGCTGTGTTCCTAGCCCCAGCAGCACACGCACACACATGCAACAATGGAATGCCGAAAAGGAGCAATAATGCAGGTGGCTCGGGCTCAACCAGTTACAAAAGATCAGTCTTTATCTCTTGCTGTAACATGACATTTTACTGATAGGCTGGATCTGAAGATCCTTTGATGCAATAAGGTATTTTACAACATTACTGTCAATAATCTAAAACTAAAGACCTTGTGTAGCTGGTCTGCCCTGCTGCTTGCATCACCCTTAGTGATTGGCAAAATCTTGGGTTGTGCACTTGTAGGTTTTGTCTTTCTAATACCTTGGGCTTAATAGGCAAAGCACTGGGATTTTCAGTAAGGTCACTAAGAAACTTTAAAACACTGATCAACCTAGGCTCTGCATCTGCTCCACAAAAGCACTGGGATACACGTCTCAGACAAATTACACTTCTTGATACATGTATATGCAGCATACTGTTGCTGGGCCAGAAGAAACTGGTTCCACTCCACTCTTATTACTGTGCACATAAACAGAATATACTCAACAACGTCATGAGGAACAGTACAGTACATCTTTCAGTGACAACATTCTGGTAATCGTTCAACTCAATGTGTTTATTTTCACTATGTAACCTAGCTGCATTGGTTTAAGGCTGAATTTACCCCATGTATTGTAATCATATATAAACCATTCAGTAAGTTAAATCTGTTGTCATTTTCAGTAAGTTAAATCTGTTGTCATTTTCAGTAAGTTAAAATCTGTCGTCATTTTCAGTGAGTTAAATCTGTTGTCATTTTCAGTGAGTTAAATCTGTTGTCATTTTCAGTAAGTTAAATCTGTTGTCATTTTCAGTAAGTTAAATCTGTTGTCATTTTCCGTAAGTTAAATCTGTTGTCATTTTCAGTAAGTTAAATCTGTTGTCATTTTCAGTAAGTCATGTCTGGAGTCACTTATTCAGAGATGGAACTGTTCCGACTACATCGAAAGTCCAACACTTTTATTTTTGTTCAGGTAAAAATATATGTAAATTTTTCTTTTGTGCACCTCTGAAATTTTCTATTTTTACCACAACTGAGCAGTATCAACAGCATGTTGGAACATAATTAATAAATTTATATGGCAGAACTTTTTCCAACTGCCTATTATTGACTGGGTTGCCTGATTAGCCATCCTGAGAGCAAACCTCAAAACTCTCACCTCCAATTATTTTTTTTTTTATTACCCCAGTTTAGCCCATTCTATTTTCTAATTTGATCTTGTGTCCCATGATCTGGCAAACTTTGATAGCATTTCTGATAATATTTAGCTCTGCGCAAAAATTTCCTACATTTTTTTTTTTACAACCAGGTTCCATCCCTGTTTTATTATAAAACAGTCATGATCAGAAAATTTTTAATAAATTGTTTAATCAAATATTGAGCTGACTTTGTGCACATGTAAGTTGATCATGACATCTCCTGTCTGAGTGTCTCCAGACAATACATAAAAACCTAATCTTGCCCACAATGTGTTTTCCATTCTGGATGTAGGTCACCACTGTATATATAGCTTTCTATCTTTCCCACTAGCAATCCATCTGTTTAGCCACTTTTCTTTTATATTGTTCAAAAGACGGCTTAGGCACTTCTTAGCAATGCAAGCATTTCATACTGTCTTTGTCTAGCATTCCATCTTCCCAGGCTAAGGAATGTCTTATCTCTGTCTGTCTCCTATGTCAAGAAATGTACCATAAAGTAATCCATATAGAGCAGATTCCTGTTAACATGAAATTGATGGGACTGACCAAATTTTAGTGAGTTTAGCAAGTTTTATGTCATCCATTTACAGGGGAAACTATGGTCTCTCATAACAGTAGCAAGCACTGAATACGATGTTGTGCTTTTGAGCTGTGTGCTTGTCAAAGATTATTGTACATTGTCATCACCTTTGATTGAAGTATGATTTAACATAATCTCCACAGTTCCTAACCAGAATGCAGGGGAGGGAAAACAACTGCGAGAACAATGGCTTCATTTTTCCTCTCTCTCAATTTTTCCTCTTTCAGGGGCACAAAAGTTGTCAGATTTATTGAAAGTTCTCTGAAACTTGTTATCGAGTTATAATGAAAGTATTTTACTATGAATAGAGAAGGGCCTTTAAACAGCAATTTTTCTTTTCATTTGGGTTAACTGAAATTTCATGTTAAATGATCTTTACTGTACGTACATATATACAAATCAGGAAATTTGGATAGGAAAGTTTATATTCTCTGTTTTCATAACTGTCAGCTATTCCCTTACTCTGAAGATTGATGTGAGATGTGTCAAGTGGGTGAAGAAGCTCCAGCTTAAGAGGATGGCTCATTTTTGTGATCAACATCCTGGTTTCTTTTAAATGCCTCAACAGAAGAGACATAGTCACTGTGTCCACGTTGCTGAAAGGTGCTAGAGGCACTGCTACTGTTTACAATTAGGTCATCACCACTCTCAGTGCTACTGTTACCCTCTACTGGCATACTAGTGTAAGGCCAAGATGTATTTAACTGTCCCCTGCCCTGCTGAGAAGAGCTTGAACTAAGATAAGTCCCTCTGTTAAGTGGACTGGTACTGTGGTGAGTATTGTGCTGCGGAGGACTTGTGTTGTGCACACTGCTAGGTAAACCCATGTTGTTATTTTGTGGAAAGTTCTCACCGTGGTGAGCACGGCCATGTTGATAAGTGATTTCACTGGACTGTGGGGCAAACTCTTTGTCGTCCTCACTGTTATTAAAGAAATTAGAAATGTCATTTGTGGCACTGTAAGGAGAGGGAGAATGATGAATCAGGTGAGGGTTAGGATGATGGGGAATGTAAGTATCATGACATATAGACTGAGTTGGATTGGGGGAAGAGCATTCCCTTGTAAATCTGGACTGAGCTGTGGAAATTGGTAAACAGTCATTAGCTGTGCTGCTAGCCCCTGTCAGTGGTAATGCTGAAACATAATTACTCATGCTATGAGTATGTCCTAACACTGCGGGTGTGCTGTTTGTAATGGTCATGACACTACTTGTCTCTGGCAGGGTTTTTGGAATAGAAGCGTCAACATCATGTGGCAAGTTTGGTGTAGTAGTATCTGTACCAGCATCATGTGACATTTTGAGGACCGTAACTTCCTTATTCTCCATATCCCCTACAGTCACATAATCCTGAACTTCCACCTCTGCATGCTGTTCTGCTACCATTGAATGTTTGGGCTGTGTCTTCTCACAGTGGGTCATAAAGACAACATGATCTTGGAGACCAAAAAACGGTGATGTTGCAGACCATAGGTTTGACTCAAAACTCAGGTCCACCAGAGCTGTAGAATTGGCAAGTGGCTGGGAGTTTGCGTCATTCTCAGTAGAGGTGTTAGCAACACGGATATATGATTGCACTGACTCCTCTTGACTTGTGGATTTGTCAGAGTCTGACAACTGAGGTCTTTCTTGTCCTCGTGGCAAGGGACAGTATCCTGGTGAACTGGACTGGTCAGCGGCTCCATTTGACCATGGGGAGAAAACTGGCAGGTCTGACTGTTGTACTTCTGTCACATGTCGTGGGGATACAGCTTTGGGGATCATCCCTTGTGCATTAGCACCACCTTGTGCTGACATGCCTCTCCCAGTCACCTCCACCATGGGCACAGCCTCTTCAGGGCTTTTAGGAACCCTCCTCTGTGAACCTCTTTTCACCAAAGGTTCACCACTTCTGGGAAAAATACCATTTGCAAAGCTGTCTCCAGACTCACCATGGTCTTGTCCGTCTGAATCAGCCATACTTTGTGCATGACTTACCTCCCCTGTCCCTGGCACACTCTGAAATGTGTAAGAAAAGACAGAAAAGTATTAAAGTTCAAGCACTCAGTACGGAATATAATGTACAATACCATACACTGTGAACCATTTCACTGATGCATAGTCTCTATCTCTGAGCAGTTGGGAAGTGTGTTAGGAGCACGGGTAAACGGTAGGCTTACACAAGGAAGTTAGGGACCGATACAGGCAATAGGTATTTAAGTATTAAATTGCTGGGTTCAATTCCTGGTAGGAGCATGAAATTTTCTAGTGTAGGTTTTCTTTTGGCTCTTCTTCCCAATATTGACCATTCACAGTAATTTGGTAAAAATCCCGAATGACACACTTCTTTAGATAATGTGTAACAGCTTCCAAAAACTTACCAGGCTGGGCTCACTTCTTTCCCCTTAATAGTAGGGTGTAGAATATAATTATGCCTTGCCACTCGGTTAGATGACCTTAAGTAATTTCCTTCAAAATACAATGACTAACATTCTTAATTACATAATCTGTTTTAAAGTTTTGTAAATATTTCTTCTGTTACTGATCCAGAAATATGCAACATACTTAATATCAAAACTTTAGTGCACATTTTTTTGCCTTATATCATCAGTATGATTTCCAAAGAAACCTAGATTTCAGACTTAAAATCTGTGTGCATAAAAATTTAATATGCAAGGTGATTTTAAAAAAAAACATTGCAACTTATTTTCAGGATAACTAGCATGAAACTTAAGCAAATTTCCAACATTTTAAAATAGTAAAAGTAACATACAACGAATTTGTTTGGTATGAAACAGTTAACATTTAATATCTGAAACTGTGATCAGGAAAAATATATCTACATAAAAATATCACAAGCTCAACGTTGTGACATTCAGAATGATATGATAAAACCACAAAGTACAGTCAAAAATTCACAACATGTTATTATTTGTATTTATATGTATTTGTATTTATTCATACAACTTTCGGTCACATCAGCACTGCAGGGAAAGTTGCAGCTTTCTCCAAACAGATCTACTCAGCGACATTTCGCTGCTCATTTTTGCTTGTTTCAAAGTATAACTTACCATTAGTCTGCTCTCAGAAAAGGTTGGGGATTGATAGGTTGGACAAACCCTTGGTGGTGGTGTTGGTGATGGTGTGGCTTGCACCTCTGGCAAAGTCATCTGAAAGTAGAATGAAAAGTGTCAAACAAATGGTCAGTGTCTCATGGATGTGAAGGGGTGGGCCTGGAGCTGTCTAATGTAGAACAGAGTCACAAACAAGTCTCTTAGCAGAGGACCACACCATGGGAGCTTTTCATACAGGACCTGTAAATCCTAAATGCCAGACTCATATCAGTTTTTCACAATCCTGAAATTTGCTGCAAACTGATTTCAATTTGAAACTGGATAACCAGGAATAGTTGCCTTCATGTAATTTCAGTTCAATATCTATTCTTCATGGAGCCTGCTTCTAATCTTTACTGTATTGGACACTTCAGATAATTTTAAAGGGGCCTTAGTGGATCTAATCCACAGAATCAAATACAGATACTTCATACACCCATGAGTTGCAGACCAAGAAATTCATCTACACTATTTCAGAAAAGTGGCATGTATGCATCTAGCCTTCATCAACGTGAACAATGGTGAAACAGATGGTTTCTGATGCACTCTCAAAAATCCTGGAATCAGTTCTAACCTGCATGCTTTCCTACTATTTGTCAGGGTTGAGTTCACTACTTTTATTTTGTAATACACTACATTTTTCACTATATGAGTTTAAAGTGTGGTGCCCTACATTTTCACCGAATGTAGTACACTACAATAATATTTCATCACTTCACAATAAGTTGTGCACTACATTTCCACTACCTTTCAAATCAGTATTGATTCCCCTACCTCCATAATACTTGAGATACTGGCTCTTGGATTTAAGGGATCAAACTCATTGTCAGCACCAAGATAATTGTTGGCAGGTTTGGGAGCAGTTTTAGAGGCTTTGGAAGGTAAGAGAGAGAGGGAGAGAGAGAGAGCGAGAGGAACGGGGAAATGGAGAAAGAAAGGGTGCCAGAAGTTGAGCTGTAGATGTTGTATAAGAACATACTGCGCAGGGCCATAGTGAACTCTTCCATTCTCTATTCCTCTCTCTCTCACAAAACCATCACTTCCGAATTCCCTCCCACCACCCCCACCTTCATCTAGCAACTCTTTCAAAAAAAACAACTGAGGTCTTTTCTCTGTATTTGTTTAAATTCCTAGCAAGTTACCAAAACATCCATTTGAATTATACTCAGAGCAGATCCCAAAAAGTTGTGTCAAATATTTGCAAAACCACAACCTCATGGTGACTGCAAACATGCTCCCCCAGAAATTTTTCAGAAGAAAATAAAGCAATCTGGGGCCATTCATATCTAAAATTAGGTGAAAAGGTGATGTGTCATATCACCTTAAGTTATCTTTTAAAAGAAAAACAAATACAAAAGACATACCACGACCTATTAAATAAGTCTAGAGGGTCCTGGAGTATGCACTCCTTGAGAACATTCAGAAACTATGAATCAAAATTAATTATTAACTTTGAGCCATTTCCAATTGAAGTTAGAAGAAAAATTTATTTTGTCATGATTTGTTTATTTTAAGATGAATTTTTAAGGAAAACAAATTTAGAAGAACATTCTATAGCCATTAAAATAAACATGTTATCATACATCTTTAAACATTTTTAAATGAAAAATTCATGAAAAACATGTTCACATGTAATGCATTTACCACCCTATCTGCTATAACAACAACAATAATTGAGCAGCAGAACCTCCCTGCCCTTCCCCCTCCCCAGAATCTGCTGATACCTTTTAATCTGTAGCATTCCATTATCTCATTTTCTACGATGGGTACAAAATTTACACTGAATATCAAAAGGAATAAAACAAAGAGCAAACATATACAAAAACAAAACTGACGTAAATCATGAAATCTGACAAATAACATTTAGGCAAGATCATCACAAAAAAAAAATATTACTAGCTCACTTTCTTTGAAAAAAACTTGTATGTCAATATGGTAAGCAAATGGTATGTTGTGATCTTTCAAAAAATGCTTGAAAATTGATTTTACTTCTTTTCGGTCCCTGTTTCTTTTAAGTCCCCCAACTTTTCCTCCCTTCAAAAGAAAATAAGTGAATAAATAAATAAAATATAGCATCTCTTCTGTGGGTCATAAAGTACAGTCTTTCATTCTATTCTTCCCTCCCTGACTCTTCCCTTCTACTTTTCTCTCACTCTCCTCTTCTTCTCTCTCACTCTCCTCTTCTTCTCTTTTCTCTTCATTCCTTTTTCTCTTCCTTTTACTGGGAACCCCATCACCCTAGGCCCCCACCCACATTGTGGGGGATGTGAAGGTTTTAAAAATGGCTCTGATACTGTATCACCAAATCACTGCTGATCCCTTTTGGTAACCAAAGACCAACGGAGTTTACTTGATGTATGCGGCCCAGTCAGTGCTGACCATTTCATTGATTTGTACTTGTGTATGTGAGATGGTGAGAAATTACTGAGTTTAAACCATTGCGTGGGAATTTCTGGAGTGGTGTTCCTTGCTGTGCTGACAAACGAGACAAAAAAGGGAGTTACAAGCATATAAACTTTGAAACTGATGGCCCCAGAGAGGGCAGCGCCTCTTTTGTGAATATGATCTGAAGGTTTAGCAAACTGTGGAATTAAGTAGGTTAGCTCCAATTTTCGTCTCCCAGAGAATTGCACTTTGTTCGGTCTGCATAGTATTGCCTACTTCCGGAGTTAGCTGGCACATGGAGACAGTCACCTCACCTTATCTGTGCCCTCCCTATCTTTCCACCAGTCTACATGTAGATTTTGGACTGGCTTTAAGCAAATGAAGTGCCACTATCACGTATGAGCAGCTTAACCATAGCATCAAAACGGCCCCAGAGTAAACACGAAATGGTGCGTCACCGGTATTCGGCCTATCTGATGAAGAGCAGATGAGGTAACTCAGGTGGACAGGACTGCTCAGGTGAATGGGACTTGCACTATTGTTTCTCAGTGCTGATCCTATTGTTTCTCAGCGCTGATCCCATTGTTCCTCAGCACTGATCCTATTGTTTCTCAGGGCTGATCCTATTGTTTCTCAGCGCTGATCCCATTGTTCCTCAGCACTGATCCTATTGTTTCTCAGTGCTGATCCTATTGTTTCTCAGCGCTGATCCTATTGTTTCTCAGTGCTGATCCTATTGTTTCTCAGTGCTGATCCTATTGTTTCTCAGCACTGATCCTATGATTTATTACATTTTTGTTTGTCACCAAACTGAAAAGAATCTGAAAAAGCATCTTTGTTTTGCCAGCAGATCAGCTGTCCTTTTAAAAAAAAAATAACAAAGAAGTAATGACTGGTATGTTACTTTATTTGCGTTACAAATTACTCTTTCATCAGTTACACTTTTCACTATATTCTGATTAAGCATAAAGAATTATTCCTAGCGTTTCACAAAAATTGAGTGCATTACAAAATATATCATGTAACTATATTGTAACATTTGTGATGCCTGTTGTTTGTTTAAGCTAGTGCCCCCCCCCTTCCTTTGTTATACGGCCCTGGACCGCACGCGGCTCCGGTCCTTCATGATTCGAGAATGTTGCAGTTACGAGTTAGTAGCGGCCGACCTTGTTGTGATCAGTTGTTTTTTTTCCTCTCTTTTAATTACGGCGGCAGTACCGCTAGTGAGACTGTCTAGTGTCAAGGTCAGGTCGACCGTATGGTACGTTGAGTAAACACAGTATTAGCCGTCCCGAAGGTTCGGGTATGATGCTTCGAGTGAACGCAGTATTAGCCTTCTCGAGGGTTCGAGTGGGGCCGCGATCGGAATGTTTTGATTCTAATTAGTTTGGAGGTTGCTGTTCGTACATTCTAGATTAGCATATTTGTTTGGGCGCATCATATGATGATGACGTCATTTATTCTAGAGTTTCTGCTGAAGTTATTATAAAAGGCATGAGAGTGAGAGAGTTGAGAGAGTTGGCTGTTATGGTCTGTGCATTGTGAATTATTTGCTGGTTACGCCTTGTTACCAATAAAGAAGTATTCTGTTTCCTGCACAGCGTCTTGGTTTGTCAATTAAAGTAGCAACGTCAGTGGCGTTTCTAAGGAGAAGCTATCGTATTCAGTGCCTCTTCACTACACGCCAATACTGATTGACACTTGCTCGCTACATATATAGTGTAAGCCAAGCCTGCTTTTCTTATGCCATTCTTAGAATCAGTGCTTGCAACCCACATTCCCCCTGACCTGACACTCCTGCTCCTTGAGTGCATGTATGTATTGGCGGCTCACCCATGCGCACATGTTTATGAATGTGTGTGTTTACGGATAGGTGGGTCTGCGTGTGTTTGTGGTGTAAACTTGTGTCTTTGTGCAGATGTTTGTAGTGTTCAAAGTATGTGTGCATGCAGCTGTAAAGAGCTTTGAGCCCTCTAGGGATGATGCGCTATATAAAAATTTTAAAAAAAAAGAATAATTATTATAATAACACTATGATCCCAAACCATACCACACCACACACATCATTCAATTATTCTTACCGGCCGCAGCAACTCCATGGCTCTCTTTCTACTCTGATAACATCTCCTGCAGAGACACAAATAAAAAATCAAGCCACTTTTCGAAGATATAAATTATGGATCTTGTAAGGATCCTTTATGGTAAATTTACTTGCTATCTGGTCACAGTATGACAGTTCTGTATAAAATTGCCAATCCCTATAAACAGGAATGGACACCATATGGACCCAACTTCACAGCAGTTTAATCCTTAAACACCCACTGCCTGAATATGTTCCCTAACTTCCAAATGTGAGCCTAATGTTCATCCATGACCCTAACACACTTCCAGACTGCTCACACTAGTATAGACCAGTGGTAAGGTCCTGATAATGATAGGTAGAATGTTCAATAAAGGTGGTAGGAGGTTCGTCTTGTCAGGGTGCTAAGGTGATGGTAAGAAAGTCTCAATGTTAGGGTATGAGGCTTAGGAAGGGAGTCAAGCACATCAGTCACAGTAACCAGGAACAAACAGTTCACTCCACTGAAGAAGTTGAGAAACACTTTTCATTTTCACACATTAAACAATATGGTTATTTATCAAAGTCCACAGTGTAAATGTAAACAATCCATAAGATCTCACAACAAAACGGCAGTGCAAAACCAACAGTCCAAAAACTGTCTTCAAGACAAAACTGTGACTATGCGGTCCTTACTCTGCAAAGAGAAATCATTACAAACATAGAAAATCAAGTCAACTATAACCACAAATCCAGTTACCAGAAAAGCATTAATACAAACACTGACTCCTCTTCTAACAAGCAAATCAGATCATGAATCAAACTCAGTCTAATTCTTCAATTATTACTGGAATGCTTCAGAATTCAACACAAAAACTTTCCCTGCCAAAGTCACCAAACCCAATGAAGAATTTTTTTACCAAGTCTCCAGCAGCTAAAGATCTTAAACTAAACATATATTATATATCAATGAATAGCACACAAGCCAATAAACAAATAAACAAACAAATAAATAAGACTATACTAAGCCTGTTTCTCAAGTGATAAATGGTCAAGGCATGGTGGACGACGAATATTCCAGCTCTCTGGAGAGCAGCTTTCGTCATAGCTAGCTGGCCACCCACTCCCTGACCTCAGAAGCTGGCCATTCCTCCAAGACCAGGAATGCGTAACCACTAACAATTTTAAATTTAAACCAATCAAATCAAAGAACTGAACACCCCACGCTGGCCATGCCATGATGCAATGACTATGAGATGGTCAGCCGAAGCACTGGCCATATGCAGCGTGGTACTAAGGCAAGGATGGTGTAACTAAGGCAAGAATGGTGATCAGGGAAAGACAATGAGTAAAACCCTAATATAGGGACTTATATTTACCATCACCACCGCACACCAACAAGATAAACCTACCTACCCTACTATCATCCTTCACTGAACCTTCTACCACTGGTCTACACATAGCTTTTAGTTAAGTAAGTAAGAAATAAGAAAGAAAGAGGAAAAGCTAAAAAAAAAAAAGGGCAGACATGAGTGAAAATAAAGCACAAACAAGAAGCCCCCATGAATCTGACAAGTAACACAACTAATCCTTTTCACCATTTCACAATGTTAAAGTCTCTGACATACTTAGATTCAATTTCACCAACTGCTTTTTCATTTAGCTGTAAAACAGGTGATATCATCCTGTCTTTGTTGACATAATAGTTTGTATTCCACATGACACAGAGAGAAGAATAGGACCCCATATGTCATCACAAACAAGGGTCAATCAATGATTTACATGGTTGTTTTATAGATTTAGAATTCCTAACCATTAAATACCTGTAGAGAAAGGCAGGTGAAATAATTAACTACTGCATGATTATATCTTTCTATTTATTTATTAATATGCATCTTATTAATTATAATATACCGGATGATAATTATATTACAGGGGCTAAATGACTGGAATGCCTTGAGCTCACAAAGATTGAGTCCTCCTTCCCTCCCCCCTCCAAATCCCCACTCAAAAAGAAATAAGTAAACAATACCAGCAACTTATGTATAAGCTCTTTTGTTGTGGGTTATGAATTTTCATGTCCTATTTGAATGTAAAGTGTTTCATTTGGAAGGAAGGATGTTGACATAAAATATATGATGCAATCACAAGTGTGCTTACAAGAAAACTGATTACCAGAAGTAACTTACCACAAAGCCTTCAGTCCTTTTCAATTTATATAAAAATATTAACTGAAAAATTCACCTGACATCAATGTAGCAAGTTTTCTTTGACTCTTTGGCTACTGTTGATGTGACTGTACACTTATTTAATGTCAATCCACTGTTGACAGTAAAAGTGGAAGTACAGTTCTGTGTTCTGTCATCTGTCCCGTCATTTTTTTAATAAATGTTTTGCCAGTAAGTGAGCAGTCGGGAAGTGTGTTGGGGTCACAAGTGAATACTAGGTTCACACGTGGAAGAACAAAACGATTCAGGCAGTAGGTATTTAAGAATTAAATTGCTGTGAAGTTAACGTCCCTGTAGTGTAGTGGTAACACGTTCAGACTGGCAAGCTGAGAGACCCTGGTTCAATTCCCGGCAGGGGCATGAAATTTTCTAGTGTTAGGTTTTTTCGGCCTATCTTCTCAAAATTGATCTTTCACAGTAATTTGGTAAAATCCCCGGTGACACACTTCCCTAAAATAATATGTAACATTTGAAAAATTATCAGACTGGGCTCACATTCCTCTCCCTTAATGAGATTGATACTATACTATATACCTTGCCACCCAGTTACAAGTATACCGCACGAGGTGGTCTGAGCTCTGGAAAATAAGATTTGTAAACTTGGATGGTCAGCTCATCACTCTCTACTTACCGATAGACAAAGATTCCAAATGAAATGAGAACAGTTGCTGCCATCAAACCTCCAATTACTGCCCAAATGTTTAAAGACTCTGTTAAAAGAAAAGAAGGCAATGATTAAATACATGCACTGTTATGTTTCAAAGCAGGACTTTCTATGGCCTGTGAACTGCTGAAACTGTTTTTTCAGCTCATGACATGTTTCTGGAGTGCTACATAAAATATGAGTGATGAATTATGTATAGCAGAACTTCTTAACACAAAATGAAAGGGCCGATCAAATCACTTCAGGTTATACAAGTTATGTGGTAACTACTTACAGTGCAGCTTGCAGTGAAATAACTGAAGAAATGTCAGAGAGCATTGTTCCTCAGTGACAGCTTCATGTTTTTGCATGACTATAGTGTTGTGTGTTGTGAGGCATTGGCATACTTTACCACTACCTTGGCTGACACAATATTTACCACACACCCAATCTAATCTATGAAATTCGTTATTGGGTTAATCGTACAATTGTCCTTTGAATAAAGAGATCCTTTGGACAGGGATTCTTTTTTCTTTTGGTTTATTGAGATTCCGGATAAAACTTCCTTGTGTTAAGTAAGTTCTACTTATTTCCTTGTCCAAAGGCTGTTTTCAAATACGTGTACATGGCACCCGGAAAAAGTACACTTATTAATTACTGGGGTGCACCTGATATTGAGGTCCACCTGAACAATGAAATGACAGAACAATAATGAATTTACATATGTGAAATTCATACTTAAAAACAAGTTCTACTTGTTAGATGAGTATTTAGTACTGAGGTTCCACTTTATCTACAAATATATATATATTATATGGTAAACTTCCAATCAAATGAGCTTGGACTCAAAAACAGCTCATACTGAACAAAGGGAGTGAAAATTTCCATATTTATTTATCCATCAATATCAATAAAATCCCTCCTATCCAATGAATTCCAAAATCAACAACTTTGGCTATAACAAGAGAGCCATCCCTGAAGTCAGCCCTAACATGCACTTGTGGGCAAGCAAACTTTCTTTTCAGCCATATGCCATTTCTCAGGTATGCAACAAGTGAGCCCAAGCAAGAGCCAGTGAGTCATGACCTATGATAGGCGGTGCGAGATTATTATTCAAGCCATTCAGCACAGGTGATCTGATGATTATAGTGTGTGAACAAAGCTCAATTAGCTAGTGTTGGGCAGATTTCGATACTGAGTACTCAATACCAAGTATTTCTTACGGTATCGATATTGGTGAGTATGTATAAATGAGCATAAATATATGTATATATATTAAACACCTCATATTCTATCTTCTGCTTGCTATGCTATAATGCAGCAATAGAATATACATGCATCCCCTAGCCAAGCAATGGGCATGGCGGTTGAATTTTGCAGCCCACTGTCAATGATTGGCCAGCAGACAACGCATGCAGTGGTCATTATCCAAATCAGTGGTTACGCAGCTAACTGGAGGCTGAATCCGAGACGCATCGCACTACAAGCATTATTGTTCTTTCCAACAGCCATATAGATCTAGAGTGAAAACCATTGTTTTTCTGAAAACAGATGGTTCACTGGGCCCTGGGTCGGAGAACAACAGCTGAGATAAAAGAGACTGGAAGTGACAAGCATACAAAAATTTTTTTTAATCAATAATTTGTCTGAAGTTTATATATGTTAGGTTCACACTGCAATTATGTGATAATTATGTAGGAAGATTTGGCCCAGGGCTAATTGTTTTCAAGTAACTGTAACACAGAAGTATGATATGTACACTGTACTTGTGCTTCAGTTTTGCACTTAACGACAAGAATTGGCACATTATGAATTAATTTAACAGTCTGTTTGAGTTTTGTATTATTTCTTACCTTCATAGAAGACTCATTATACATTTCACTGTAGTCAAATTTTTACAAAGTAGAATAGCTGCTATTGGTTTTGATACACAACAAAAGTACTTAGTATTACATCAAGACCTTAAATGAGGCATCACCCTACCAGCTGTACAGACAGCCTGATGATGGTTGAACCTTCAATATTCACTATCATGTCAAGGGAATTAACTCTCATCTAGCAGCATTCTTGAACTGCAATAATTACATACCTTTGCATAATAATAGTGTAAAGAAAATTTATTTTCTCCTTGGATAGTGTAGGAACTAAAGGTCAAATCCAAAGATCGTCTAATATCTAAGATTTATTGTACTAATTTTTGAGAGGAAAGGGCAATGAACTCCGGGAACTTCAGATATGTAGCACAGTGCTATTTAAAGATAAGGGCATCTACCTCTCTGCTCATCCTCATATCACCATGATATCATTCCCAGAAATCTGTATTCGTCATAAACAACAAACTATAGTTACCATCAACAACAGCTATCCAGGAATTTTACAGAGTAGAACCTCAATCTAAAGTATGCCTTGTGCATGAGAAAAGTATACTTATTACTGTGAAGTATTTTTAATATTATGGTGCACCAGGATAATGAAATAATAGAAAATTAATTAGTCCAGGCATGTTAACTTCATATTTAATAATACGGTACACTTATTAAATGAGTTCTTAGTATCAAGGTTTCACTTAATAGACAAACCTTTTTCGTTCAAGATAGCAGTTTTCCATGGCTTTGCCTCTTCTCCAACCGCATCATGTGAGACAGCCTGCACTGTCACCAAATACGGGATTTTAGCTTCTAATTTAGACAGTTTGTAAAATGAGCTCATCCCTGAAACCTCCTCGGATTCATAAGTCTCTGAGGATGGAGAAAATAAAGATCATACATCAGGTTGACATAGTCATAATATGCAGTAGTTACGTGCAGTGATCTTACTACAGTTGCATCTTGTTACTTCAGACTCCAGGAAACTTCAAATCTCACCAGCTGAATAAAATTTACTGGAACACAGTTTTTCTTCTTATAAATGGCATCGATAATCCGGAAATTCATATCACTGAATCTGATCCTGAAAACTGGGAATACTGATGTATATTTATGTTGAATTTGCTTTGATCTAAGTGTGGGACGGTCATTCCCTGGGAATTTCTGAAGTGGTGTCCCTTGCTGTGCTGAAGGTTTGTGACACCTATTAGAGGGGCAAATCACTAATTGTGTACGACCCAATTAATCCGCTAATTTATAAAATCCCACTTTTTGGGGCCATGCCAGACAGTGTTAGGGTGTAGAAATGTGTAAAATGACCTGTGATCTAAATAAAGCATCCAATTTTAAAGTTTCAGGTACAATTTGAGCCTTCGAGATAAAAAAATAAAATGTGTAAGCCTATGTATTTGCATGCGGTCAAAACCAGCCAAATGAAAAATTGGGGACAAATTCAGAATTTGAGGTGATCTTTTTCAAAAGACATTTGTGAAAACTTTTAGGTGTTGACCCCCCTTTTTCTTCCCCTTAAAAGATCGGGCAAAAGAAGTACTTTAACCTCTACAGAAGAAATTTCCCCAAATCACAGTGGTATATGTAGAATAACACAAAATGTTAATAGGGCCAAAAGAAGAAAAAACAATAGGTGTCAAAGACCTGAACAATGAGATGAGGATGGGAGTAGTAAGCATATAAACTTCAAAATCGATAGCCCCAAGGTGGGTGGTGCCCTTTTTAGTGAATATCTTTTGAAGGTTTAGTAAACTGTCATCATGAGAGCCAGCTCCTTTCGTCGCCTCACCAAGAATTGCACTTTGTTCAGCCTGTGTGGGATCACCTACTGCTACCGGAATTCACTGGCACGTGGAGGAAGTCACCCCGCTTCGTCTACGCTCTCCCTACCTTTCCACCAGTCTACACTTGGTGACATTGGCAGGATATCTCATGGGGCCTTTGGGGTAACAGTGGAGGGAAGGTTTCTGTAACCCTTAGGCTGAGACACAGGACGAAGTGGGAGGTAGTATCTGAAGAACTGAGATAACCATACAAGAATGGTCTCAAGTTCATTGTGGACAGTAGACTGAAGGAGATGAGATATCATATATGAAAGATCTGATACTCATTGAGAACTTTAGTTATCATGAGGACATGACATGAATAAGCAGGAGGGAGTGTGAGTAGTTAGGAAGTGTGTCAGGGTCATGGGTGAATACTAGGCTGACATGTGAAAGTTGGGGACGATTCAGGCAGTAGGTATTTAAGAATCAAATTGCTGTGAAGTCAGTGTCCTTGTGGTGTAGTGGTAACATGTTCAGACTTGCAAGTCTGGGTTCGATTCCTAGTAGGGGCATGACATTTTCTAATGTAGGTTCTTTTCTGACCCTTCTTCTCAAAATAGATCATTCACAGTAATTTGGTAAAATTCTTGGTGACACACTTCCCTAATACAATATGTAACATCGAAAATTTATCAGACTGAGCTCACATCCCTCCCCCTTAATGAGATAAACACCAAAAGAATGAAGAATGAATACTGCATGCCTTGCCACATGGTACATTTGGCGAATGTCGGTAGAGTGTCTCAAGACCGCCCTGGGGAAGGATGGGGGATCTTTTCACAGCTGCGAGATACAAGTTAAACAAGCATGCGATTGCCCTGAGGACAGGGCAAGGGTAAAGCAAGGGAGAATGTGGGACAGCAGGACATGACTGGGCATTTCTGGAGTGGTGTCTCTTGCTGTGATAACAAGACAAGGAAGGGAGTAGTGAGCATATAAACTTCAAAATCGATAGCCCTAGGGATGGCAGCACCCCTTTTTAGTGAATATCTTTTGAAGGTTCAGCCAACTCCTTTCTTCACCTCACAGAGAATTGCACTTTGTCTGGCCTGTGTAGGATCGCCTTCTATACCCGAGTTCACTGGCATGTGGTGGAAGTCACCCCACCTCTTCTGCGCCCTCCCTACCTTTCCACCGGTCTACATAAGGGAAATGCTGTGTGATAACTATGCTGTGTGCATAAGTTTGGTGTACAGGCCAAGCAATCCCTGCAGATCAAAGACACCATCAGGTCTTGTTTACCCTACAGCATGGTTTGGTCACTATCGATTCCCATCATGCCATAGCCCCAACCTGTACATCAAACAAACAAAACCCTCCAGGAAGCCTTCAAGATAAGTTACGAAGGTAAGCTGTTGGAATAAGCAAATTCAATTTGTTTTCCAATTTTGATCTTTAGCTGTGTAAATTTAGCTCTTCCCTTTCTGTTTTCTTCTGTGCCCTGCGGCTTACTGTTGCTTGCTCATCTGACCATCTGCCTGCCCTCCTGTCCATCCACCCGCCCGTTCGTTTGTCCAACTACAGTATAATCAGAAGAGATTTCATCTGAATACTGTCTCAAAACCGCCTACTTATCATGTGAATATATGATTCTTACTTTTCTCTTTTCCCATTTTGTAAATGGCTTGACCCAATAACTTGGAAAATTCAGTAATCTAAACAAATACACAGGAGCCAAAGAATCTAAATGGCAGAACACGAATGTATAAGACAAACTGGGCTCTTAATGAAATATGTGGAGGAGTCACATCATAAAAAGATCTGAAATTTTGCCAGACTTTATATGGTGAACTGAAGATGATGGGCACTGCTCTTATAGTTGTGTCAGTTCAATCTATGATTTTTGCATGGTCTTTAACTGATTACATAAATCCAATGCCTGCTAAGAGCTTTCAAATGAATTTGATTGTACTTGCCCTATCTTTGAAATTCAGTAATAAACATATTATGTTTGATCAGGCCAACTTACCGTTGCACTTTTCTTTCTGGCACCACCTGACCCTGTAATTCGTCACCTTGATCTGATTCTGATATGAGCATTGGATTCTGTCCCAGCTGATGCTCACATCTTCAAATTCTCCCTGAACTTCCATGTTCTCAGGTGGTGGAATTTTGGCTGTGCAATACACAAAACAAAAGAAGTATTCTTGAACATGTTTTTAATCATGTACCTCTCACGCAGCACAAAGACCTGAATAATAAGTTTTGCTCATTATCAGGACACCGCAACTAGTGAACAAGAAATATTTTTTTCTTTCTAACTGCATATGAGCGAGAGACAGAGTAGTTAGTATGTCATTTGCTTTTTGGACTCCAGGCCGGCAGGATATTGTTTTCTACTAAACACAAGGCTCACACATGAAAGTTAAGAACCAATTCAGGCTGTAGATTATTATTAATTGAAGTGCTGTGAAGTTAGCGTCCCTGTGGTGTAGTGGTAGCACGTTCAGTTCAGATTTGCAAGCTGAGAGACCCTGGGTTCGATTCCTGGTAGGAGCATGAAATTTTCTGGTGTAGGTTTTTTTTCAGCCTATCTTCTCAAAATCGATCTTTCACAGCAATTTGGTAAAGTCCATGTTGACACACTTTCCTAGATAATAAAATTTTGTAACATCTAAAGAAAATTATCAGACTGAGCTCACATTCCTCCTCCTTAATAAAGAAGGAATATCATATGCCTTTCCACCAGGTTATGCAGAGCTTAACTCATTGGCTACGCACGGCCGCTGCTATTTTCCACGATCTGACGTCCGGCCGGTCTCAGCGGCCAGTGACCCTTGCTGTATTGTTTTGTTTCCTATGAAATCCCACTTTTTATATTAACTTTTTATGTAATTACCTTTAATTTGACATATAACATTAGGTATTTTTTGCCCATATTATTTCCATACTGACCATACAAAATCGCCACCTTACTCATTTTTATACACAGGCTAAAATAATTCCGTCCAGATGTGGAAAAAAATTCCGTGGTCAATGAGTTAATATTTCTGTACAAGCCTATCAGTGTACACTCCTAGTACATCATAACATCATACACAAAGCAAGCATACTCTCTCTATCTCCCACTCTCTCTCTCCCACACACAAATGACACTCTCACCCATATGACAAGCAGGACTGACAGCACCTATCAAAATGCAAGGTTGGCAGTAAGCGACAGAGGTTTTGGGAATGACCATAAAAAAATTTAGATTGATTGGACATTACAGTACTGAATCAGCAGGAAAAAGGCCTTGAAAATGCCTGGTGTATATACGGAACTGAGGCTCTGTGCACAACTAGGGCAGAGTTAAGTCATAGCTAGAGGTTATTCAAATCTGTCAGTTTTCCGGTCGCTAGGGCAGAGTTAAGTCATCCTTTATTTTCAATGAGTTGTTAATGAAAATAAAGGATGAACCTATCCAGAAGCAAAGTCGCAAGTTGATATTATGTTGGTCGTTTGCAAAGTACTTGAGCAGAACTGATTAATCCTGCCCCCTTTCCCCTCGGCCCCCACGCTTAGGTAGGCCTGATTAACACAAGAGACGAAGTGTAACACTCACGAGCATTTCTCTGATAGAGACAGCCAGTCCAGGAAATCCCTGATGCCCATCCCTTGGTGGTGCTGCTGACTGAGAGTCCAAACCAGAACTGCCGAGCATCTGATCCTGGCAGGTCCATGTCTAAGAAAGTCTGTGAAGCAGGGACTGGAATCCAGTGCATCTCATCCTGATTAAAAGTGGTAAAGAATACTATTAACACAAGCACTTCAAGAACATTTCATATACCTTAGCAGAGGCAGGGCCGTCTTACCCGCAGGGCACTATGGGCTCTGGGGGGCCCCGGGTGTGAATTTTTTCAGACACATGGTAGGCCTATAGACTTAACCTTTTACTTTGTATCAAGAAGGTAAGGGGCCCCGAGGGGCCTGAGTGCCCAGGGCCCCCGAAATACTTAAGACGGCCCTGAGCAGAGGGGTGTTTTTTTCTTGGTGAGAATCCAACTTTCATGAATTTCATGACTGACAGTCTTGAAGCACTCAAGATATTTTCAAAATTTTGTGAAAAGGGTTCAAACAGCAATAGATATGTGGAGCCATAGACTTCACTGCCAACTTCAGTTAGTGCCAAACTTCACTCTCTTTAGGATATGGTTTTAAGTCCAGCTATGAAAACATTCAAGGGTGATGAGGTTACAATCTGGTGGCTATGTTCCCATCATGACAAACACACCAGAAGTTACGTAGTCACTTCTTCAGCTGACTATGAGCAACACGCAAGAAGGACTGTAAATGGCTCAATTGTAATTTGCAAGAGAATGTACCTTGGCTTGTATGCAGTTCAAAGGTGTCAGTTGTTTAAAGTCTTCAAAAACTGATAATGATTTTGAATAATCAAAGCAGCTTTGTGAGTAGGGTATGTATTACCTTGTGTCCCATCTCCCCATCCTTCTCTCTCTCTCTCTCTCTCTCTCTCTCTCTCTCTCTCTCTTTCTCTNCAACTAGGGCAGAGTTAAGTCATAGCTAGAGGTTATTCAAATCTGTCAGTTTTCCGGTCGCTAGGGCAGAGTTAAGTCATCCTTTATTTTCAATGAGTTGTTAATGAAAATAAAGGATGAACCTATCCAGAAGCAAAGTCGCAAGTTGATATTATGTTGGTCGTTTGCAAAGTACTTGAGCAGAACTGATTAATCCTGCCCCCTTTCCCCTCGGCCCCCACGCTTAGGTAGGCCTGATTAACACAAGAGACGAAGTGTAACACTCACGAGCATTTCTCTGATAGAGACAGCCAGTCCAGGAAATCCCTGATGCCCATCCCTTGGTGGTGCTGCTGACTGAGAGTCCAAACCAGAACTGCCGAGCATCTGATCCTGGCAGGTCCATGTCTAAGAATGTCTGTGAAGCAGGGACTGGAATCCAGTGCATCTCATCCTGATTAAAAGTTGTAAAGAATACCATTAACACAAGCACTTCAAGAACATTTCATATACGGTAGCAGAGGGGTGTTTTTTTCTTGGTGAGAATCCAACTTTCATGAATTTCATGAGTGACAGTCTTGAAGTACTCAAGATATTTTCAAAATTTTGTGAAAAGGGTTCAAACAGCAATAGATATGTGGAGCCACAGACTTTACTGCCAACTTCAGTTAGTGCCAAACTTCACTCTCTTTAGGGTATGGTTTTAAGTCCAGCTATGAAAACATTCAAGGGTGACGAGGTTACAATCTGGTGGCTATGTTTCCATCATGACAAACACACCAGAAGTTACGTAGTCACTTCTTCGGCTGGCTATGAGCAAAATGCAAGAAGGACTGTAAATGGCTCAACTGTAATTTGCCTTGGCTTGCATGCAGTTCAAAGGTGTCAGTTGTTTAAAGTCTTCAAAAACTGAGAATAATTTTGAATAATCAAAGCAGCTTTGTGAGTAGGGTATGTATTACCTTGTGTCCCATCTCCCCATCCTTCTCTCTCTCTCTCTCTCTCTCTCTCTCTATCTCTCTCTCTTTCTCTCTCTCTCTCTCTCTCTCTCTCTCTCAGTATGTCTTTCTTTCTGTCTGTCGCATTGCAATTAGGTGTTCAGTAGTTTTAAAGTCATTTTACTACATCTCTAAAGTTCAATAATATTTCAAAGTTAAAGGGAAAAAAAAAATCAGAACCTACTCACAGCTGTTAGCAATGCTCTAATTGATCAAAGAATTGTGAAAAAAATGTTATTTTATGATAAAGGGTACATGTTATGAAAATACAGTATTCATTTCTCTTTTCAGTAAATAAATAGAGTTTCTTTGGCATATTCCTAGCAAACAGGATAGGATCACTGATATTTTCATATAAGGCATGCAACCAATTTAGAATTCCTGTAGTGGTAATTAATAACAAGAGCAGAAAAGTTGTGTTAAAATCATCATGTCTTTGTGCATCCACATTTTTTTCAAACAAGCTATTGTGTCAAAATTAAAGGATTTTCTTTGTAAACCTCATGAAAAATAAACTTCATCCAAATGGCCAGTCACTAGCATAAGCATTCTTTTCTTAGTGCCATAATATTTGTGCAGAGTACATATTCCTAATATTACCCCTTTTTTCACCATAAGTCATTTTTTATATGGAAACTGTCTCCTTATTTGGCCAAAATGACAATGTTCCCCTACATAGAAATCATTAAAATTTTCACCAGGCATTTGCAAATAATGTAGTTACATAATAATAATAATAATAATAATAATAATAATAATGCAGTTTGTAATTCTCGTATCCAGGCTACTATCTGCGACTTCACACTATTAGTTAACTGAAATCTGGGATGTGGCAATATTTATGATGTCTCCCTCTCTAAAAGTCCTATTTTGCCTCGCCCACATGTAGCACAAAAGTTTACTCATATTTCCCAGAAAGTTCAAACCCACTCTTATTGTACCACTTAGATGCTCACATGAATCACAGAGAGCTGGTAATCAGGTAATGGTCAACAAAAATTAGACTTGAGCTTACAGCAGTAGGAAGTTAGTACTAGCTAAATATTTGCACAATGTGTAACCTTTAGGAATATTGTATCAGGTACAACACATAGTTGAAGAAAAGGAACATCACAAGAATACTCAATACAAAAAGCTGAGAGTTGTCTCTTGCCTCGCAGACTAAACTTGGCCAACCATCACACCAGAAGATGGTGTAGTTCAAGTTGTCCTCACTCTCCTCCCACTCAGCCCGCAGGAAGTCCATGGAAAAGTTGCTTTGAATCTCAACGGAAAACGTTTGTTTTGTCACTTCAGGCACTGAAATCAATAACAATTGCAGCCAGTCAAAACGACGCTCATGAGGTTTTTTGGCTAAATTAAGTTCTTGGTGTGACAAGAAGTTGAATGTATGTGCTTTCTTTATTAGATGAGAAAGATTTTTGACCTAGCATTTTTCTGGCCTGGTATACAGTTGCTTGAGACAGCAGAAAGTCACCCCATGCAATGGAAAATTATTCTGAGAAAATTACAGCTGAAGAACAATTTTATACAATGTAATTCATCTTATATGCCTCAGAAAACCTTAAGATAAGATTTATTCACAATTACTGGCCATTTGCACATAAAATCAATGTTCTGGGTGTAGAAATTATTTTTCTCTTGATTTCTACAATGAATAAATATTTGACACTGAATGAACCTATCGATCTTTAAAGCTTGATATCTCAGTTCCTAGTTATCTTTAAAGCTTGATATCTCAGTTCCTAGTTTGGCAACATAAGCCTCATTTTGACTGCCTGTAAAACATTTGTAGAGTCACTTGATTTTTTGATATGTAGGTTGAATTAAGTGCAGGGAGAGCCATCTGCCATATCTTCTTACAAACGTCTCTTTACTGACTTGCTTTATCTCCTGATAAAATAGATTACAGTGATGAATGGGAACAGAGAGTTGCGCTTCCACATTGCAAACCATCCCTTCATCTATCAGTAAGTGTAAATTCAGGGGTGTTTCAGCTTCATGAGTTTGCCAGACTTCTGAGGTTTGACCCCCAAAGGCAGTCCCACGTTACTGCCCTTAAATCATGCTAAAACCTAAATAAATCTTAACTTAAAGGAAGACTGCACCGTCCTACAGACCATATAAAATCAAATGATACCCTATTATTCCAATAAAACAGTCTTTCAAGTGTTTGTCATAATGATATAACGCCTCTGCTGGCCCCAGACAGCCCACAGGGTTACATTATCCAAAGCCCGAATTGTTACAACTACTGCGTGTGGCGGCCATAAGCTTACGTCAAATACGTTCTTGCCACATGGCCAAGCTGTCTAGCCAGAGCTCTGCGGATGGGTGAAAGCATGTTGGTATGAATGTTTTAATTCCTCTGTGAACAGTAGATGTGCCAAATAAAATGATGCTGAGGCAATAAAAGTGCAGAATACTTTTTCTGGCTTACACTATCAAACTTTATGTTTGAATTTGGAATACCAGAACCTTAATTAAAAGCTGAATAATACATTGTCAGGTAGAGGTGTCTGTACCTGCTGGAACGTAAGTGAGTCAGCGTTTTTGCCACAAGCTTCTGCTGATCAGGGAAGGGGAATAATTCTGGGCGCAAGGGCCAAACCCGGTAACTCTAGCTCTCTTTATTGCGTCATATTATATGCGCGCACTGTAAAAGAATGATGCTCTTTCTTCGCAGAATTGACTCGGTGGGCACCATAGATAATTTTTATAGAGAAAAAGTATTGAAAAACGGAAGTTATATTTGATGTGCGTGTCCTACTTTAAAGCAAATTAAGTCTGTCTAACACCAACACCACAAACATCTGACTGACTTCACCTTCACGGGCAATATTCCAGGACAATATTCTCTACATGGTAATGTACAGCTTAGTTTAGGGTTTGGGACAGGATAAGAAATGAGAAAGCACACACGAGACAGTTCCTACACAATGATGGGTGTGACGGGTGGTGTGTGGGTGTGCATCTCAATGAATGGGTGTTTCCGCTCGTAGCCTGGGAATGCAGCCTCAGTATACAATACCTGGGACTGAAACCCATTATCCTCGTGTGCACATAGATCTTTGTTTATGATTATGTATATATATATTTTTATGTTTGTTATTTTGTTTCTTTGTTTGTTTGTTTGTTTGTTTGTATGTGTGTGTGCGTGCAGGCAGGCAAGTGTGTGTGAGTGTGTGTTCCTTCCTTAATTAACCCTACCATTTACCCTGTCCTGAACACTAAGCCAATCTTCAGTCCAGAGTGCCCTGGAACACTGCCTATGAAGTTTGCTGGGGTTTTGCATTCAGCAAGTGTTCAATGCAGTGCCATGTGCGAAAGTGCAGCCTTCTATTGACAGCCTAGTCCAACTATCTCAACATCTTTTATTTTTCATACAGTGCACCCTGGGCCAGCATGATTAGTACAGATGGGTCAGACTGCGATGTTCCCTGCTCTCTTCCCCAAGACACCCCTCTGATCCCATCCTTCAACAGTACAGGTCTGATACTGTTAACCAAAATTCTATCATCTTACGACAAAAAGATTTATCTTTGTCAAACCTGCTTTTGAGAAAATCAAGTTCAAGTTCAAAGGCTTTATCAGACCATAGACTAATGTCATTTCAAATACAATATCATATGAATATAATACACTGCAATGACGCATACATATCAAGTGTTTCTACCTACTTCACCACCAATGTACATTCTCATGATTTTGTTCCTACACACAAATCACCTTCTGTTACCCCACCCTTCTCAAACTTCCTTTTACCTCAATCACTTACCTGTAAAGTCTGTCGGAGGTATGATGAGTACAGATGGTACCAGTGATAAGCCAGCTTTGTTGTGGGCCAAAATACTGACTTTAGATGAGCCACAGGGAAGTTGGAGCTGCTTGGAATGATCATCTACTGACACATTCAGTATCACTTTTTCTTCTACCTTGATTTGGTAAAAGTCAATTTCCCCATGTGCCTCTGACTCCTTCACTTTCTGGAATTAAAAATCAGACTCTGCAGTTTCTGATGTCAGTGTTGACATAATATGTAAAAGGAACACTGACGTTTCAAAAACATACAGTTTAGAAGCTCACCCAGACACTTGTAACCTGGTGGACAGGCATTTAGTATTCTACCTCAGTTAACTCTAGTTAAGGGGGAAGAATGTGAGCCAAGTCTGATAATTTCTGAAATGTTGAACATTACCAAGGGAAGTATGTCAGCAGGCATGTTACCAAATTACCGTGAATGATCAATTTTGAGAAGAAAAGCAAAAAAAAACCTAACATTAGAAAATTTCGTGTCCCTACAAGGAATTGAACCCAGGGTCTCTCAGCTTGCAGGTCTGAACGTGTTACCACTACACCACAGGGATGCTAACTTCACAGCAGTTTAATTCTTAAATACCTAGTGCCTGAAGGGTGCCTTACTTTCATGTGTTCACCCGTGACCCTGACACACTTCCCTTCTGTTCACACGCTCCACTAAAGTGAAATTAATCACATAGTTCACACTGGATAGTTATTTTTCTGAATTCCATAAGTGAAACATTTCATACTACATAGAAACGTTGCAGATCAATAGTATACTCTCCCTATGATGATAACAGTATAAGAAAATTGATATATAAACATCTGGTTTTGAAATATAAAAAACATATCTATCTGAATCCAGGCAGTGTCCTAGCTATTTGTAGGCAGGGTGGCCTTTCAACAATAATGATTGGATGGCGCAGCTGTAATTAAAGAGATCTCAGTGAAATTGGACAGCTCCTTGACAGAATGAAGAATGCCAATCACTCAAGAATACAGCATATTTCAATAACAAACTCCCCAAGCTGACCAGAAACAAGCATTGACTAATGGAACAGTAAGTAACATTCCAGCAAATATGGTGATGCTAAAAAAAAAAAAACCCAGCTAAACTTGATGTCCTCAATATCTTTCTTCAAATTTCATTAATTTTGGCTAGCACCCAGTTATGAATTTTTGCATTCATAATGCTACAAAAAATACTACATGTACCCCCCCATGCTTGCAGCATGGCTAAATAGATATGGCACTGGACACAAGCTCAATAATTCCTGGCTTTGATTTTTTCCATGGTTATTTTCTATGTGCCTTGGAGAACACGTCATTACCATTCCATCAACAGGAGAAACTAGCTACCTAGCAGTGTCAACTGTTTCTTGGATGCCAGTGAATTGAGCATGTAAAATGGCAGCAATATTGTAAAAGCTTCCTCCCAAGGGAGTTCAGAAAGCTATTTAGTCCCTTGACATGCTCTGCAATAATGCGAAGTTGTTTAATAAATGAAACTCACAAACTTTTTTACCATTATTACAATCGATTCTGCTTAATTGCAATGCCTCAGGAGCATGTGAAAATTGCAGTTAAATGAAGCTGTCATTATCACATAATTTTTTTTTTCTTTACAGAATATACAATGCGCTCCTGAGTGAAAATGTTGCGATTATATGGACATTCAGATTAATCAGACGTTGACTAAGCACAGCCATCTGAATTATTATAGAAATTGCCTACCTGCCAAAACACTGTGACACTTCTTTGTCCATTCTCACACTCTGTTGTTGTGAAACTTCCATTTGTGGTCTCTGGGCCAAGACCTGGTGCTATTAGAGTTAAAAAAATAAAAACATATCACAGACTTAAACTCCCTGCTCTCAGTATCCTCTGATAATAATCACTTGCAAATTAAAAGCAACAGAGGAAAACCCATTCATGTTTTCACTCTCTGGAGCATTCTGGGATGAAAAGAAATGTTAAGCAGCAGGGCCAAATGCTCGTGGCGTTGGACTCAAGATTTAACGATTATGGGGTTGATTCCTGACCATGGTCGTGATGTAAGTGCCTTAAGAATGCATTTCATCTACATTTTTCTCAGTCCACTTGTCTGTAAAATTGGTACCTGAGTACCTGTCTACAGGTAGTGGAGGATATTGTCAGAATGCTAGATATCAACCTATCTAAATGGCAGCAGCAATGTATATTCCCCAGGGAGCTGAGAAAGTCCTAGAATTATCTGGCCTGCTGGGATAATAATAGTGTCAAGTCACATGAGCAGTCATTAGCCTCGATACAAGACTTATAAACAGCATTATTAATATTATTATTATAATAATAAACTGTTCACGAACGCCCATATGACCAGAACATTAAATAATGACAAGCAGACATGCTGTAGGAACTAGCTATGAAACTGTAAAATGAGTATGATGTCTGGAGTAGGATTGGGCAGATTCAAAGTTATTTGCATTTTTGGATTTCAGCTTGTACTTAATTAGAATGACATGACATTAGCCACTAGATTCTACATGGGATCTTTTGTAGTGTATTTTAATACTGAAATAGGTTGTTTTTTTGTATAAACCAAACCTTTATTTCTTTTCTTGTTTTAAATTTCCTGTGAACTGAAGGATTGAAATCCAGTTCAATTTCAGGATTTGAAGCCAGGTTCGGACCCAAGATAAGGGAATTTGATGGATTCGAATCCAGATTTGAATCTTGCCCATCACTAGTTTGGAGTCTGTTCACTGTGGTGGGTGCAACGAGCCATTTGACCAGAACAAGTCACAGTAATGACAAATGCCACTTTTATTTTTCTTAAACATGACCGCTACAACAGCTGTGCCTAATTCATTTGCAAGATTCTGGCACTGAATTCCCTAGTTATACTATTTCAGCCACTTTTTGAACAATTCTGTCATTAAAATTACTGATTTTCATTAGTGATACATTTTAGACAAAATCTGCTGAAGAGCTTTGAATGAGCTATGTCTCAATTTGATTAACCAGTCTCGTTTTACTGAGATGGTCCTTATAAGGATTAATGCATCATAATAATATGAAGAAAAGTAAGGGTTTTTGTGTTTCATGCCTTGAAAGTTTAGTTTTCCACCAATTTCACTCACATCTGCCCTATGAGTCACATATTCACTGTGGACGGTCCTGTTCTAGTTGGCAGCAATGTTCCTCCTGCCTCAAAATTTAAGGAAAATGAATCTTCCCATATCTGAATGATCTGCTCCATTTTTTTAAATTGGTGTGTGCAACCATGCTGGCATTTTGAGGCCAAATTTCTAAACACTGGCTGGTTTTCACATGGTGTTGGCCTCAAGAATAATTAGTCAAGATTATTAGTCTGGCTTTTTGGGATTTTTTTTCTTAGCTAACCAATTATCTTCGCAAATAATTACACATTTGAACATAATAACTACTAAACGGGAAGCAGTGTAAATGTGTGCGGATGTGGTTTGATCGTTTGTTTCACATAGTCTAAATATCCCTTCAAATTTGCGAATGTTTCAAAAAGTTTAGTTTTGAAAAAAAAACACCTTTTTGTATTGTATTGAAGCCCATGTCACTTAAAATGAATTCTGACATCAAGTAATACAACTTTGACAAACTATATAGACAAGCAAAGAAAAATGAATTATGAAGCTTCCAACTTCTTAATCACTTCCAAAGCTGTCTGGCAGATGCAACTGGATGTTTTCTTTTGGATGTTTATAGCTGCTTACATACTTTCAAATTTATCACCAATCCAATGTGTGGTCAAAAGAATACAGGCTAATATAATAAAAGAACTAAAACTTTGAAGTGATAGTTTGTCTTCAAGCTGATTTCTAGCCACTTAGGCTCCTTGACACTTTGAAAACATTAGTGATTTTCCTCACCTCCATGTCATGCCTTACACACTAAATGGTTATTCAGAGTATGGTAAATCTCTACGTAATGCCTATCAAAAGAGTTAATCACAGTATTTTTGAGATAACATAATATAGCGCATGAAAGCACAAAGTCAAACAAACGATCGATAATCATGCCTTCGGTGACACAGTATGTGTGGGCTACTGTAAGCACTATCATACTCGTCTTGAGATAAAACTGGGAGAATCATTCCATCAAGCTTGTTTTTAGGCCACATGAAGATTCTTCATGCAATACTTTTCTAGACTCTGAATCAAAAAGAGAAGTCAAGAGAACAATTTTCCTAACTAGCACTAAAATGCTGTCGAGTGAATGAATACCATGGGTCTTGAACAAATATGTCTTATCGGGCTTTAAGTATTAAGATATCGATTACATCAATGGTCAAGGGGAAGAGGTTTATTCCAAGCTGGGAACCGCAAGGTGACTTTGTTTTTAGTATTTTCAAGCAGTCCTTCTAAAGGCTACTGTTTCTCAAACCCAGTCTTGTGGCACCCAAAATGGCCTTTTCAGGGCTCAAACATAAAAAGAAAGGTACAGCAAGGCTAACAGGAGATGATTTATTCACATTTCACTCTGCAATGAAAAATACTATGGATAAATATAACGAAGATATATACTACAGTTACATGAACTTCTGCTGCTGAGTTCGTAACTTAAACTCCGGAAATTCGAACCCGTTTTGGTGGTCTCACCCAAATTAAATAAAGTGGTGTTGACTGTTATTATCAAGCTTTTCCACTGTACATGCTCACTAGCATACCAGTGGTTTCCTCAGTGGTAAATCTCAAGTTGAGTGGACCACTAGTTTTTGAGCTAGCCACAGTAATAAGACTGACAGTAAAAAGTGTAATAGTTTTGCGGGATTTCAACTCTTCTTAAATAATGTCAACTGTAATAACAGGAGTGTGGTTCTACAATATGATAACAAACATGGCTGGAAACAATTATGATCCAGTTGTGTGACCAACACTGACTAACCTGTTGTAAGAGTTTTTCCTTCCTGGGACACGGGTTCACTCCAGTATCCTGATGAACTATTCGTTGGCGAAACTTCCACTGTAAATCTATGACTTGTGTAAGGGGCATAGCCACATGTCACATAGAAGGTGTCGTTTGTAAGAACCTGTTGAAGGAGTAGAGAAACCACACAGAGCAGATGAAACTACAGGAATGACAATAAGAGGAGTTTGAGCTCAGATGGTCCACAGTTACAGGACTGATTGTAAAGAGCAAATTATAAATCTTGTTACCTCAGTATCCTCTATATATGCCCATTTAGTTAAACGCTGGGACTCCTGCAGAGTATGCACAGATGCTGCAGGGCTAGGAGGAACGGGCTTAGAGAAGAAGCAAGAGTTCCTAAATATTAATCAAGGACTCTGCCAAGAGTGCTTTTTTTTCCTTAACCTTGCACCATATTGTGAGCACTCAGGAAGTATGTTGGGGTCACAGGTGAACACTAGGTTCACACATGAAAGTTAGGGACCAGTTAAGACAGTAGGTACTTAAGAATTAAACTGCTGTGAAGTTTGTGTCCCTTTGGTGTACTGGCAGCACATTCAGACTTGCAAGCTGACAGACTTTGGGTTTGATTCCCAGGAGGGACATGAAATTTTCTAGTGTAGGTTTTTTTCAGCTTTTTTTCTCAAAATTGATCTTTCACAGTAATTTGGTAAAAATCTTCGATAGCACGTTTCCCTAGACAATGTGTAACAGCTTATATAAGGTTAGGCTCACATTCCTCCTCACTTAACAAACTAGAAGAATATGCTTTGCCTGCGGTTACATTATGATTGCTCACGTTCATTTTATGAGCATTCCAGGCTTATTCCAAATGGACATAATAATGCTTGTACACCTAGGTGATCATATGTGAAAACTGCAGCTGAAAGTTGCACATTCCTTCCTGATCTTGGAAAAAGGAGCAATTGATGACAAAATTTTCAGACAATCTGATTGACATACATGTTTCTGTTCAATATGGAAGTTATCTTGTTATTTGTTCTTTTTACATATTGGTAGGATGCAATTTTTTTGTTCAGATGTGATTTTCACTTATCAAAACTTTTCACATTCTGCCATCATTGTAGATAACAAAACATCAGATTAGCAATGTCTACACAAATTACTGGATAACAACACTGACGTCTATTTTCAAATCAGGTTGGTAATGTCTTCGCAAATTTTTGGATAACAAATGTGAAATTGAAAGCTATTCTCATATTAGGCGGGCAATGTCTATGCAATTTTATGTCTCATGCTGTGTTCTTTTGGGTATGAAGCTGCCAAACGGACCTGTCAAAAAGAGTATGCAATTTTAATTAGTCCCTATGAAGTTATAACTGACCATGGGGAGGTTTATTTAATTTAACAGGCCCTGAGTGATTGAGAAATGATTGTAAACTTCAATTATAGCAGATTTTACCATTCTTTTATAAACTTTCTAGTTATTGTTAGGTATATAAGATCAGTGTGTCTATTGAGTGAAAGGGACTTCAATCTCAGGTAATCTTTTTGCTGCCCACAAAGCTCACAATCAGTCTTGGTGTTTGTTTCTGTGTGTCAGAATCTTGACGAAGAATGAAAGAATAGCTGTGTAAAATATTTTGACTCATTAAACATTAATAAGGATGGGGTGAGTGAAATTGAGCCCACAAACATTGGGGTCCTGACAACCAAATAGCTCGTGCAATACACAGGACAGTACAGCTTGAATGACTGGGACAAAATACACTAACATGTCTATACTGAAACTCATCAAAATAAAACTAGGGTAACTTTACCATCGTGCCATTATTCTCTCCAGGTGCATAATGGGTAACCCTGTAGATTTTTAGTCGATGTGTCTTCTCATGTGACCAGGACACATTAAAGCATCCTACTGTGTAAGGATCCACCTTTAGTCCTTCTACTGGAGCTGGTTTTACTGAAATGGATGAATTTCAAATGATTATACATCTGTACTGAAAATGGCATCCTGACTACCGGAACATTTATGTGACATAGTTAAACAGCCCCAGGGCTGTGAACTTAATTGATCATTTTTAAAAACAGTACAGCACGACCCTCCAGTTACAGCACTAAACTCGAGATTAAAAGGTCATGGACTTGACTTCTGCCATGGTCATGTTGTAAATGTCTAAGTAAAGCATTCCATTTAGATTTTCCTCAGCCAACCAGTCTATAAAATGGGTAAGTGGCTACAGGCATCAAAAATATTGTCAAAATGTTAGTGATCAGCACCTGTAACGGCAGTGGCACTGTCTAATAGTACACTCTCCACGGAGCTGATCCCCATAGGATTTTCACCAAGGGACCCATGTTGTTTTTCGGAATCACAATAAATTCAGCAGGCACCTTACTAAAAAGCATGTATAATTTTTTTAAGGACTGAACATCGTGGAAGGAAGTTATTGATAATAAACTCACGCATGCGCAGAAGTTTCATACCTTCGGCTCTTTGTTCTTTCGAAGATTATATTGTTAACTAGTGAGCCGCATTTTCCTGCTTGGGTTCAAAAACAGGTTTCGGCCTGAGCCGGGGAGTCAATGAGTTAGCCTTCTTTGGTAATACCAGTGTGAATTCATGTGTCCGGGCAAAGAACAAGTCTGATGCAGCCTTTGGCATCAGTTTGTTAAAAAGTTCATACCGGTTCAGTACTGGCACTTATGTAGGAGATAAAAATTTTAAGAACATTACTTATGAGGTATTAGATCTCTTCAAAGGTGGCACATATTATTATGTCATCGGGTGGCAAGGCATATTATTACAGTACTCATCTTTTATTAAGGAGGAGGAATGTGAGCTCAGACTCATAATTTTTCAGATGTGTGTCATCACGGATTTTAATAAACTCCTGCGAAAGATCAATTTTGAGAAGAAAGGCCCAAAAAATCTATACTACAGATTATCATGCCTCTTCTGGGAATTAAACCCAGGCTCTGTCAGCTTGCAAGGCTGAATATGCTACCACCACACCACAGGCATGCCACCTTCACAGCAATTTAATCCTTAAACAGCTACTGAGTATGTTCTCTAACTTTCATGTGTGAACCTAGTGTTCACCTCTGACCCTGACACATTTCCCGACTGCTCACGTGTAGTTCGGTCATGTCTACATCTTATTTCTTCAGAATACAATACTGAAAAATTCAACACAGCAGATGTGCATGGTTATGGGCTTATGTGAACAATGTATGTTTTGCAAGAAAGAGTTCAGGGCAAGAGAGACTCATTTACAATGTTATTATGTATTTCCACGACTTTTTCATAGCATTCTCAGGTGGCCTAACATTTTTCTATGTTTTCTGGGGGTGTAACATATTTCCACAACATTTCCAGGTGGTATAATTTTGTTCTATAATAGCTTCAGGCAGTCTAATATTTGTCCATAATGTTATTAGATGATCTAACATATTTCCAAAACATTTCCAGGTGGTATAATTTTGTTCTATAATAGCTTCAGGCAGTCTAATATTTGTCCATAATGTTTTTAGATGATCTAACATATTTCCACAACATTTTCAGGTGGTATAATTTTGTTCTATAATAGCTTCAGGCAGTCTAACATTTGTCCATAATGTTTTTAGATGATCTAACATATTTCCAAAACATTTCCAGGTGGTATAATTTGTTCTCTAATAGCTTCAGGCAGTCTAACATTTGTCCATAATGTTTTTAGATGATCTAACATACTTCCAAAACATTTTCAGGTGGTATAATTTTGTTGTATAATACCTTCAGGCAGTCTAACATTTGTCCATAATGTTTTTAGATGATCTAACATATTTCCTAAACATTTTCAGGTGGTACAATTTTGTTCTATAATAGCTTCAGGCAGTCTAACATTTGTCCATAATGTTTTTAGATGATCTAACATACTTCCTAAACATTTTCAGGTGGTCTTACATATTTCCACAAAACTGGGGCAGGCAAAAGCACTATATTATGTTGACAGACACTTGAAAGACTGTTTTAATGGAATAAAGTATGATTTAAAGTGGTCTGTAGAACAATGCAACTTTCCTTTAAGACAAATCTTTGGATGGAACATGCTCGATTGTATTATCTAGGGCCCTATAAAGTCTATCTAGGGCCCTGTAAGGTCTATCTAAGGTCTCATTAAGAGCCCTATTAAGTCTATCTAGGGCCTTATTAAGTCTAGCTAGATCCCTATTGTCTATATAGGGCCCTACTGTCTATCTGGGGGCTCTATTAGGTCTATCTAGGGCCTCATTAGGTCTATCTAGGGTCCTATTTAGTCTATATAGGGCCCTATTAAGTCTACCAAGGGCCCTATTAAGTCTATCTGGGGCCATATTAAGTCTATTTAAGGCTCTATTACGCCTATCCTCTGACAATGTTAGGTTTTGATATTATAAACAAATATGTTTTATGTGTTTTCATGAAGTGAAAAACCTGTTTGAGCTAGGATTATTCTTGCTCGAGATACAACTGCTTAAAAAATGCAGACAGTCATGCTTGTGTAACTGTAAGAAATTCACAGAAAATTTGCAACTAAAACACACTTTTCCATCCTAAAAATAATAGAATTTTCCTCATTAACATTCTAAAATTATTCAAAAATGCTTATCATTCACTTCAAAATTTAATATTTTCTTGACTAGAAATGTTTCTATTCGATTTTCATAACCAGCAAGATCTCCATATTCAATGCCCTAGACAAACTTCTGCGCCTGTTAGCTCAGTTGTATGGCTAGCGCCTTGAGCCTCGAATTGACCGGTGGCAATCTTGAACAAGGCAAAGTCATTCATAGGGATAATAAAGTATAATCATACTAAACCCAGTGATCAGTACAGCCAGGGAGGATATTATCTACATTTCTATATTAATAACAAACATAACATCTCCTTCTGGTTGCATCACTACACTAAAAGGAACAGATGTGACATTAAAATTTACCTATTTTCCACATATCCACAAAAAAATATGCGGTTGCATTTATGTTCCTCCTTGTATTATTCACGGTTACTTCAAAGGTTTTCCGAAAGTCAGCCAGGCAATCATTACAATTCTTGTCAGTCAAAGTACACGAGGTCCAATTAGCATTACGGCATACTGATGAATTGCTAGAGGAGAAAGAGATGGAATAATTAGACAAGTGGAAAATGCAAGAGAAACAGAATACATGGCAAAATTTAATGTCTTGCTACAAAGGGAATTACTTTGGTGAAACTATTTTTTAAAAACGTGGGATAGGGTACACAATGTACTAGGAGGAAGACTATCATTAATATGTACATTCTATGAGGCTTTCTTTCCTTAACGGTGTATCTAAGCTTACTTAGGTCACCGTTGCATTAACAGGAAATCACTCACTTTCTAAGTGTTATTTATATTTAAAAAGAGAATTCGAGAAGAGAGATAGAATGCAGAATTGTGTGTCAGTTATTGAGAAGAGAATTCAGTCATCCTGAATCTTGTCAATATCATGCATACCACTAACATTACTAACAATTCAAATAACTACATGTCAGATCAAAATAGGATCAGCTCAGTCATCTTCTTGTCAAATGTAAGTTCACAAAATATGCTTTCATTTATACCAATGGCTCCTAAACGCCCAAAGCAAACTAAACTTCATTTTGCTTGGCTGCACAACATAGTATATTGTGTATGTTGAATAAAATGTCTTTAAAATGAGAAAAAAACAAAAACACAGTAGAAATTTATTCTGTGCTTCTATCCAAAATTAATGGGCGTTTCTCCAAAACTCAGTACGTGGTTCGAATACTTTTGAAATAAAGGGAAGTAACATTAAAGTAACTGCTCTTTGAACATATATATTTTTTTATTATTAAATGACATGAACTTTGAAGGAGTGCAAATTTTGAGCTCAGTTTGTTTTTAAATGAACTGACACAGAAATGCATGTTTCAATACACTACCAACTCACTTTTCAATGAAACTGCATTTACAGAGTTTTTGTAAAATGCTCTGACCATGAAGCATTTCCAACAAGGCGTGTTTTCCTTCCAACCAGAAAGAAATCCCACGGAAAGAAATCCTCACCTGTAAGGACTGTAATGAACGGTGACAGTGACATCTTCCTCATGAATATACTGTACAGGATGTTGCCAGGTACACTGCAGATACTCATCCCAGTTGTAGGCAATGCATTTAAAGTTGGTGACATTATGAGGAGCAACTGCCAGGAGATCAGACACCAATATACATATATTATATTATATACTGAGTCTCAAAAGTTCTGTCACACCTAAAGATAAAGTGAAATATTTTCGTTCATAGTAAATGTTAGTGCATGGCATCTGGCATACAGATACTCTGTTTATTTACGCACATGGCACCGAAAAGATAAAACAATTTGAGTTCAATGGTTTAAAGAAGGAGTGGTTTATTTGGACATACCCTCAGAATTTCCGTGTCCATGTTTAGTCAATATCTCGTGTGTCCGCCTCTGGCTTGAATCACAGCATCACAACGTCTATTCATGGACCGGATCAGAGTTGTGGTGGTTCTCTGGGGGATTCTCAGCCACTCTTGATGCAGTGCTACCTCAAGTTCCTGCAGATTTTGTGGGGGGCGTACGTTATTCCTGATGCGTCGATCAAGGGAATCCCATAGATGTTCTATTGGATTTAAGTCCGGCGAACGTGAAGGCCAGTCCAAAACATTGACTTGATGGTTGTTAAGAAAGTTTCGACAAAGTCTGGCCACATGGGGACGGGCATTATCATGTTGAAAAAGTCCGCCGTGGCGTGCCATGAAAGGCAGTACATGAGGACGAAGAATTTCATCACAATAGCGTTGCCCTGTGAGATTGCCTTGAACAGTCACCAGATCAGTTCGGCCATGAGCTGAAATTCCACCCCATACCATCACACTTCCACCACCAAACCTATCCACTTGGCGGATGCACTCTGGGCTGAACCTTTCACCTCGTCGTCCATACACTCTTTCCCTTCCGTCGGCTCGGAGAAGCAGATAGCGAGATTCATCACTAAAGAGGACAATGTTCCAGCGTCTCTGAGGCCATTGGTTATGTCCTTGAGCCCATATTCGACGGTTTCGACGGTGAACATCCATAAGAATCGTGCCATGTAATGGTCTGTAGGAACGCAAGCCATTTTCACGCAGGCGCCTGAGCACGGTGTGAATCGATACACCATATTGTCTTGAGGTACAGGCACTTGTCTGAAAGCGATCTTGGACATGACTGTTCACAATAATTCGATCAGTTCTCGCAGTAGTCATCCGTGGTCTTCCACTTCTTGGCCTGTCCTGTACTGATCCAGTGGTCCGAAAACGGATGTTTAGGCGTTGAATGGTCCTTCTGCATACACCAAAATGTCTAGCAACAGCAGACAACGATGTACCAGCAATTATCATACCAATCGCCTGATCTCGTTGAGAATTGGTTAATTTTGCCATGATGTGAATACGTGTTGTAATGACTTGCAAATCGTCAGCCTTAAGCTTTATAGTGAGTGAGTTTTGTTTATGCCCATCGATACTCATGCAGTAAATAAAAATAGTGAGTTAAGCTCTCGTGAATATTTTAAGACAAAATAATCATTTTCACGCTTTCAGCACGTGCAAATTCAATACAGACGAAAATTATTTTGNTTCTTTGATTATTCTACTTTTCAAAAATATATAACTTCTATCTGGAAAATTTCTGTGAGTATCAAATAAGCTGTCTCTAAGGAATCTACCTTTTCTGTTCTCTAAGAAATCCAAAAGAATAACAAACCTAACTGCACAAAAATTTTTCATTTGTCATGTACTTACATGATAAACTTTCATGGGCCATTCTATCAAACTAGATTATTTTTTATATGATATATTTATTTCTCAAAATTTACTTCCCTTGTGCCGCTAAAGCCTTGAAAATTAACATTTCTACTGCTAAAACAACACTACAAACAGCTAACAATGTTCTTAAGCTATTATGAAAGGCATGACTGATATAAAACCTTTGAACCTTTGATTTGAAATTTTGATAATCCTTCAGACTTGCCCCTCTGTTATACAGCATCAACCCTGAGAAGCTCTTGATGAAAAAGTACACATGCAGGTGTCAAGGCCAGCTATTTAATTACGTGTTTACTGAATCCAATGCACTTTTAAAGTAACTGCCTATACTGCATACTTTTGATACAGCTGAGAATACAAACTGTTCATAATTTTAATTAAAAAATTTTTAATGAAATGTTTCATGTATCAACCCTTATTTCTTGCTTTGAACTGTAATACTTTCTAATGGGTCTGTCTAATGTTGAACCCATTTACAATCATACTCAGTACTGACAGGTACATTTACAATTATATTTGTTTACAAATTCTAATGGAGCAAACAGGAAATTATTGCAGTCTGGTGCCAAGAATCTGTACATATATGTATAACAGACCCTAATGCAAAAGAACATCGAACCCAATTTGGGTCACCAATTATTTTCAACAAGACAAACACCCCATTTTACAAATGGGCAGGCAGGCAACGCACCAGCGGCGAAAGAATACCTAACGCATCGTACGGCATCATAGACGAATGCATTAGACTCCGTGATAAAGTTGGACGATTGGTGAATCGGGCAGATTGAAAAGATCTATCGGAGACTGTTTTTCGTTGCTATACATATTCTTTTTTTTAAAAAAAAGGTAAAAAAAAATAAAGAGGACTGATGTGTATAGTTACTTTTTGTATATTTTTCTACGAATTTAGGCGAAAACCGCAAGTTTTGACGTTACGTAGTTCTCAAGAAATCTGTGACACAAATCTGGCTGACGCATTTTATTAATATAGATTCTTACTAGGCCACACATGATGCTGGCGACAACCTTCTATAGTCACATGAGCTAACAAAGACCTCTTTTTTGGTCAAAAATTGCATCGAGTTTTAACTGGGTCACACGTGTCCCCAATAAAGCCCTTTCTTGGGAGGGTCACCGATTCCATTTAATTTTTACTGGGTCACATTTGATGCCAACAAGTATCTCTTCTTTCGTCACTAATTGCATCCAATTCTAACACTAGGTCCTACCAATTCTAGCACTAGGTCCTACCAATTCTAACACTAGGTCCTACTACCAATTCTAACACTAGGTCCTACCAATTCTAACACTAGGTCCTACCAATTCTAACACTTCCTACCAATTCTAACACTAGGTCCTACCAATTCTAACACTAGGTCCTATCAATTCTAACACTAGGTCCTACCAATTCTACCACTAGGTCCTACCAATTCTAACACTAGATTCTAACACTAGGTCCTACATGTTCCCAACAAAGACCATTCTTTGGTCACCAACTGCATTCAAGTGTTACTGGGTTGCACATGATCCCGGCAAAAACCTTGTATGGTCACAAAATGCATTTAGTTCTTACTGGCCACACATGAGCCCAACAAAGACCTTTATGTCTTCATGCTTCCAACATAAATATATTCATGTTCAAAACATAACAAACTCCATAGTTGGTGATGTGGTTAACTATGGCCACTTCTGTGAAGTGACAGTTTTATTAAAATATCAGTCACATTTCTTTATCGCCAATATAATATTGGTAGTAATGATTGTAATGGTAGTAATGCACATTAACAATAAGGCTGATTGTGTACATTCCTTCCTACCTATGAGAGTTACTGGAAAAACGCAAGCTAGTTACGTTCTGAAAATTCTCTTATTCTTTTAAAGCCTAGGACAAACTTGAAGAAATTTGGGGAACGAGCATTTAGTTTTAAGTATCATCTCTGTCCCATAAAATTAAAACTTCCGACTCATTGGCTGCATTCAAGGGGTTACTTAAAACACATCTATTCAGTAAACATTTTGGTTCTTAGTTAAACATAGCGGACTCTGTCACAACTAAATTTTGAATAGATCTATATTATTGTATATGAATATGTATGCGTAGGTATGTGTGCTTGTGTGTATGCGTGCGTGTGTGTATGTGTGTGTGTGTGCGCGCGCGCATATATATGTGGGTGCGTGCGTGCATGCATGGGTGTGTGTGTGCGCACGTGTGTGTGTGTGTATATTCAGGTACGAGTGTTTTCTCATACTTACTGTACTGAAGTGAGCTTGTGTGCATATCGGAGAGAATATTAAAATGTCAAAGCGCCTGGAGCCCACCTCGGGGATTGGGCGCTATACAAATACAATTTACTATTATTATAATTTTGTTATCAATACTTTCATTTTTTATATTATTTGCACGTGGACTTAACAATTTGTGGGGGTCCAATGCCACCCCCTGTATCCCGACAAGATACAGGGACCACTAAACAACAGCAACTCACCGTTAGGAATAAACAAACTGGTGAGGGCAAGAGGCAAAATGCGGCCAAGGAAATATGCTTGCAAGGAAAGGTAATTGCAAACGAAAGAACAAGTAGAAATAAATGAGATGCACAGATGCAAGCAATGAAGCAAATTAAATGAAAATTATAGTTAAAGGAACATTTGAATTATAAGCTATATCGTATATCAAAATGTGGGGCTAGATTTCCCGAACGCTCTAAGTGAGATATTTGATAACGAACATTCCAGTCGGGATATCACGATACACGAACTCTAAGTGAGATATTTGATAATGAAAATTCAAGTCGGGATATCACGATACACTCAAGCCGTTAACTCGGAAGTGACATAGTAGCGGGAGAGCAGTGCGCCTGCGCAGACACCTTTGATCTTATTCCACACTCTCTTTTGTTGGCATTAAAAAAAACTATAATAACTCTTCATAACCTAGAGCAAGAAATCACAGCATCTTTCCGCATAGAAACAAGGACAAAAAGGATGCTATCCCAAGATGCACCGCTCTTATAGTACACCGGTGTACAACTTTCATTATGCCCCATTATGCACATAAATCCTTTGTTTTGGTCACCAACTGCATTCAATTAATTCTTCCTCGATCATACCTGATGCCAACAAATCTCTTATTATTTTGCTCAACAATTGCATTCTGTTCTTAATGGGTCACATATGACCCCAATAAAAATCTCTTCTTTGGTTGCCCATTGCATTTAGTTCATACTGGGCGACACATGACTCCAACAAAAACCCTCTATGGTCACCAACTACGTTTAGTTCTGACTGGCCACAGCCCAACAAAGACCTTTTTCTAGTCACCAATTACATTCAAGTTTTACTGAGTCACACATGATCCCAACAGAAACATCTTCTTTGGACATAACCTCAACAGAAACCTCTTTTTTGCCCACCAACTACTTTGGCTGTCAATGGGTCCCACATGACCCCAGCAAAGACTTCTTCTTTGGTCATGAGTTGCATTTAATTCTGAATGGATCAGACATGGCCACAATAAAACATCTCTTATGTATTAAAGGCTTACATTCAGTTTCTAAATGTTCAAGACACCAACAAAAACGTCTCATGCATGCACTGTTTACATTCAAATTCTACCAAGAATGACTTCACCAAAGACTTCTTGTTTGGTCACCACTTACATTCAATTTCTACAGGCGAATCCGTCGTTCCTACAGCGCCATCTTTGCAGTCCCAAACATGACACTCGTAATTTCCCGCATCTTCTGCAGTCACATAAGGTATGATCAGCATGCTCACTGACTCATTCACTACAGTAGATGTTAAATTTCGTTGCGACCCTGTGTGGGGCTGTAGGAACAAATTATTTCAAATTATTTTACTGAGGACTTGAGGGGAAGTGTGTGGATGTGCAGAATTATTTTATTAACCAGACAAGTGTACAAAGCTTTTGATCTTCTACTAAGGAAAAAATAAGTTACAGGTTTGACGAGGCAGATAAAAGGATATAAATCATTAGACAGACATATCATGGCCAGAAGTAGTAATGTTAACAATATGGTGCGCAACTTACCATCGTAAGTACATTGTATTTGCTATGCAAAACTACACACCTACTGCTGAAAGGTGTAATTTTCTCCCCAAAAGATGATAGATATTGGACAATTGTCATTTGCAATAGCACCTATTATTTGACACCAGATTCCACCTATGTCTCTTAGATATTTTTATGCATGATCCGGGGCATCTCTGGGTTTTCTGTTTTGATGCAAGAATTTATGAGGAACTAACAATACATTTTGCTGTAAAATTAAGTAACTTTATGCCTAGAAGGAAAATCCAGAAAAGGCTACAGAGGATTATAAATGAGTGTATCTACGAGACATGGGTGAAATACTACTCCAAATGACATTTGTCTTACATGACACCCACGCCAAATATAATTTTGTGTTTTTTAATACTTTTTCTCATTCAGAATTATCTATTGTGCTCACTAAATAGCTTTTATGAAGAAAGAGTATCGGTCTCTTATGACACAAGAGACGTGGCCATTGCATCAACAGTTATTCCCCTTTCCCGAAGAGTAGACGCTTGTAGCAAAAAAATGACATCACTAGAATTCCAGCAACTACAGACATCTCTATCTGACAATGCATTATTCAGCTTTCAAATAAGGTTGTGGTCATCCAAATTCAAACATTACATTAGACCCTGTGTAGTAAATTATGCTTTCATGCCAGCATTCAATTCTACTTTTCTCAGTAACCACTAAAGCTACTTTCATCAAACTTATGTCACTCAGGGATGTATAAACGAACAATTTCACAATTACTTGGTGAACTTTCATTGCCTGGGCAGAAATATCGTGTGTTTAGCTGATATGAGACATTTGTCACGCCGTAACGATAGTTGTCTTTCATTCCACCAATCAAAATTTTGATGATTAGATTTCTGAGTCTGTTGACAGTAATGTTGAGCCCCTCGTTTATACCATACGTTATGCAGGTGGATCAAACCCCTCCTGAAGACAATGGAAATGCACTAGAAAATCATATATTGAAAAAAATATCCCTACAACGTTACGCCATAACAGACAAGGATTTGACTATCTAAAGATATTTTCACGCGAAATTTACATTTGTCATCTTATAAATATGTGATTCTAAATTCTTCGAAGGTGAAGTTTTCGTGTCTTGACATTGAAGACAAGTGTGCAAGAATTAAAAATGTGTAAACCATTGCCCCACAAATAAAAATGCCCTACTGCAATGTCACTGTAAATTTATTAAATGGCATCATTAGCATCACTTGCAAAAGAGGTCATGACCTGATTCACTGAACGTCTCCACGCAAATTTGATGTTAGGAAACCCTAATGCGGATGGTTGGCCCAGTCGGCACTAATATTTGAACATTTCTATTCATAATAATGCTCAACCTTTTCACCAGGTTTCGTGCACACAATTTGATAATTCTTTCTGATTGGCAATATTGTGACTTTCAAAATGACAGAAGCTTAATTCACAGAAAGAATGCATTTTCATGCCCTCTTACATCCTTCCACAGAAATGTGATGTCAGAGGCCTTGCAATTTTCTCGTTTATTCCATTTGTTCAGGTCACAAGTCACATTCAGCTCTTCACCCACAAAAAGATATTCAGAAGAGGCAGACACCGCTGAAATAGAAGGAAATCCATTATTGTACGAATAAAATGAAACGGCAAGATTAATTTTACTTTCATTCTCTGAAAAAAAAAAATGACAGATTTGGAAGTTCCCTTGTACCAAGATAAAGACTAATGAGTCGTAAATCTGATAAAGATACCTAACTGCTGAAAATGTAGGCTATGTATACTGGTTTTTCCAGGTGATATGATCACCCCCCACATGGTGCATTTTTCTCCCTCAAGGGGATGAATTTAGGACAATTGTCATTTGGGATAGCACCAGTTGTTTGACACCACATTTCACATATATGTCTTAAATATCTCAATGCATGATCCTGCAGAGGTTTTTTTTTCAGATTCCCTGTCTGGCTATAACATTACTTCATTTTACATCAAAGTGCGCTGCTAGTTCCTCATAACTGTGCATCAAGACAGAAAACCAGCAAACCCCTCTGTAGGATCAAGCATAAAGCTCTCCATGAGACATGGGCGAAATCTGGTTTCAAACAACGGGTGCTACCATAAATGACAGCTATCGTAAGATCATCATCCTCGAGGAAGAAGAATTCGCGATTCAGCACACTGGTGTGCAATTTTGCATGGAAATCCAGTGCACTCATGGGGATAAGTTGCACACCATGTTAGGTGCATTACAGTTTCTAGAAAAAGGTAGTGCCAAAAGGCATTACCCTTTTCCAGAGGTTGTAATGCGCATAACGGGGTGTGCAACTTATCACTATGAATGCAGTGGATTACAATGCAAGCTTGCACACCAAAGTGCTGAATGGTGCATTTTTCTCTCTCAAGGGTGACAATTTTAGGACAACTGTCATTTGCAATGGCACTAGTTTTCTGACACCAGATTTCACCCGCGTCTCTTAGACACTTTTATGCATGATCCTATGAAGGCTTTTCCCGATTTCCTGTCTAAATAAATAGTTATTCCATTTAACATCAAAGGGTGTTGATAGTTTCAGATAATTCTGCGTCAAGACAAAAAGTAAATAAAAAAAAAGCCCTCATAGGATCAGGCATAAAGGTATCTAACAGACGTGGGTGAAATCTGGTGTCGAACAACTGGTGTCATAGCTAATGACACTTGTTCTAAGATCATCACCCTTGAGGGAGAAAAATGCACCACTTAGCACTTTGGTGTGCAATTTTGTATAGAAGTCCGGTGCACTCATGGGGATAAGTTGCATACTATGGCACGTGCATTACAGTCTCTGGTTAAGAGTAGTGCCTCCCCTTACGGGTCGAATCTCACAACTGCTTTGTTTAGAGAAAACGCTATACTTATAACTTTTGTTTCATTTCTAATAATGGAAACAATCTATGACAGAACCTCGATATTAAGTACTCATTTATTAAATATGCCTAGTTATTAAGTATGAATTTCACATGCACAGATTCATTATTATTCTATACATGTACAGTATTTCATTATTCAGGTAGACCTAGATAGTAAGTATATCTCAGAATTAAGTAGAGTTTTTCCATGCACAAGGCATACTTTATATTAAGAGGTTCTATTGTATTCTAGGGAGCATCAAAAATTTATACCAGACCTATAGTCCGTCCAACATTATACGGTTTTCGTTTTACGCGAATATCTCCGATTTGCTTTGATCAATCTTCGCTAAATTTTGCATAGCCTCCTGTTTCAATTTGTCTTAACAGAGACGTGTTTATTCACTTGTGGACAGTTACCGATAAAAAGGTTTTCTTCATCAAAGTATATAAAAAATTCAGGAAACACGATACTTCAAAGAACAGAAATTTTACGGTATTCGCAGTAGTCTTCTTTTCACGTCAGATTCACATAAGAGCAAGTCCAAATAATTCGGTCAATGCAACTTTCCGTGAAGCTAATAAGAAGAGTCTTCAAGTCTTAGTGTCTTTAAACTGTCCTCTGAAACGCACCAGTGTCTGCTTGGGTCTGAAAGCAACGACGACCAGACGCGGGAAGAACGAGCTGCCAGTCCTTAGCAATTGACAGATCCAGTAAAAAAGGCCGGAAACCATTACTTGACAACTTCGACATGGATGTCATTGAAAGATGCATGTTGAAACTATTTGAGGACAAAATTTACATCACTCTCAAAATATTGAAACGCAGCCTTCAGACCGAGCACGACCTCAGGATCTCAAAGGAACTCTCCATTCGGCCGTGAAAAAGTTGGGCGTCCAATTCCAGTCCACAAGAAGTTATCTTGATTGGCACTCCAGACGACCAATCAGCGGAACGGGACAGTCATATCAAAACTATTCCTCACAACAAGCAAAATTACATCAATCACAAGCTATATATTTAGCTATTGCATTTACCCAAGTCCAAACCAAGTCAAACCAAACACAGCTCTTGTTAAAACATGCTTTGCTATTATCCATATAAAAAATGTTTGCGTTTAGGGAAGCTGTGTGTCATCACGTCACATTTCATGAAGCTGTAAACCATCTTATCTTCGCGATTTCCTTTCGGTCGAGTTTTTATATAACTTTATGAAGAAAACTTTTATATTTCTATCTCTATAACCGTCAAATAATAGTTTCTTGTTAAGACAAACTGAAACAGGAGGCAATGCAAAATTTGGTAAGGACTGATCAAAGAAACCGGAGATATTCGCGAAAAAACGAAAACCGTATATTGTTGGACGGACTAGTTATAGTAGAGTAAATGTCAGAAAGAACATCATTCTGTACCATAACACAATCGAAGCACATGAAATGAGGTATTTTCAGACGGGTCAGTTACACCACGTGATCTAGGGATTGCTAGGCGATTTTGAGAAATGACCAGTAATCATACACATGAGCAGAGCATGTAAACAAACCAACGTGTGAGCAGATTTCCTAGGTCACGTGATGGAGCTGAAAATACCTAATTGCACCTGAAGTAGAGATTGTTTGTGCCATCCTACATGATCACCGCCGCACGGGTTAATGTTGTGTGTAGACCTACATCTATGTGTTTGTCTTGCCGAGTTTATCAACTGAAGCTTAAGTTGATTGAAGAGGGGACGAGAAAGCTTGTGGTGTGCGTGAGTCTTGTGCCTAAAGCTATTACTGCTAGTCTTCTATATACGGCTTTGGAAAAGACCCCAGCCAATAAAATGCTACATTTTAGAGTAGCCGGGTGGTTAAGTATAGCCGTCTACCTAACTGCGAACCGACAGCGAGGCACTGGGTGCTGACGCAGAGGTTGCGGGTTCGATTTCCGCCGCATCATTTCTTTCCTTCTTCCACTTTCTCTCTGCATTTGTCTTCTTGAGCATTTTCCCCTTTCTCTTACTTTGTGTGAGCATCTGTTTGTGTCTGCTCACTCCCCGATTCTCACACAGAATATATTATATCATGGAGTTATTTTCACGTTGTAGGCGGCATGGCCGCCGCGCCATTTTGAAAAGGTGCCGTAGCGACAACAGCAGCCTTCTGAGGTCGTTTAGTCTGAAGACATGCATGAAGATCTATGGTTATTCTGTCCCTCAGGAAACCGCGGTCGCAAATTACCGCAACGTTCCTCAGCCTTTTTTTTTTTCAAGTTTTCTGCAATTTTGCAAATTTCCTAAAATTTAGACATTTTCTGCAAATTTGTTGGGCCCAAAAATGCACTTTTTTATTGGCAATGGTCCCAATAGGGCGTCAACGGGAACGGAGAACACTATTCTACGACATTACAACAGAAAGGTAGTAAGCAATACGACGGGGTGATAAATATAACGAAATTACAAAGCTGTTTTGCAAAATTTGTACAAACCAGGCGCATATTTTACCTTTTTTTCTTGGATGCAAATTTTGTAATTCTTCGCGCCAGGTTTGAAGATTTGAATGCAATTTTCTGCAGAGGCAAGTTACCTTCAAGCGCGGTGACTGTGCCGTTCACGGCCTACGGTCTAAAGTCGATGCTTCTGAAGCCTACCTTACTCATCTAAAGTCCAGACAAAAACTTGAAAGTTAATCTAGGCCTGGACTAATCATTATTAATCATTCACACCTTGATCCTTGGCGATGCACAGTCTTGGTTTGGATGCTATGAATTAGACTGAGGCTAATTTTCCCTACGATATATAATCCGAAATCAGCTTGATAGGAAATGATTTAGCTGATCCAGTAAATTTCATACTATCCGTGTTCAGTGGTAGTTACACAGAGCCTTCATTATGAAATGCTGCCATAGCTATAGTTAGTCTGATCCCTGGCAGGTTACATTTGGCCGCTTAAAAATACAACGTTCTGAATAAGCGCCACATTTTCAACGGATTTCAGATAATGTAGAGTTAGAATCGAGCGCCTGTTCTTCTGCACCGTCACTGGAAACAGACTGAGATCACACACGCGCATTGCTATTGATATCACTTAGGGCTGGACTTACTCATAAGTCTGATAAAAGTTTCAAGTCATGCTTTTCTTCCTCCTAGGGGCCTAGTGATTTGAAATGAGGCCTGTTCTACTGCATTTTTCTCCTCTCTGGTCACTTTGGATTAGATTAAAGCAGGAATATTTATGATCAGGAGCTGGAAAGAGATAGGGCCTGCCAGTGAGCCAACCTTTATTCTCTGGAAGTAACCCGAGGCCCGCAACTGGGTTTTCATGGTGGTGGGTCAGACAAGAAGCACAACAGAAGACTCTACTTGTCATGGGCTATTAAAAGTTAAGAGACACAACAGAAAACTCTATTTGTCATGGGCTATTAAAAGTTAAGAGACACAACAGAAAACTCTACTTGTCATGGGCTATTAAAAGTTAAGAGACACAACAGAAGACTCTACTTGTCATGGGTTATTAAGAGACACAACAGAAGACTCTACTTGTCATCGGTTATTAAGAGACACAACAGAAGACTCTACTTGTCATGGGTTATTAAAAGTTAAGAGACACAACAGAAGACTCTACTTGTCATGGGTTATTAAGAGACACAACAGAAGACTCTACTTGTCATGGGTTATTAAAAGTTAAGAGGCACAACAGAAGACTCTACTTGTCATGGGCTATTAAAAGTTAAGAGACACAACAGAAGACTCTACTTGTCATGGGCTATTAAAATTTAAGAGACACAACAGAAGATTCTACCTGTCATGGGCTATTAAAAGTTAAGAGACACAACAGAAGACTCTACTTGTCATGGGTTATTAAGAGACACAACAGAAGACTCTAATTGTCATGGGCTATTAAAAGTTAAGAGACACAACAGAAGACTCTACTTGTCATGGGCTATTAA